>JAFMOC010000006.1:2130000-2412500 GCA_019802505.1 Corydoras sp. C115 | reverse complement strand
TGAGGAGCACCAAGAAAATCAGTGCAAAAGAAAGGAGTGGATAAAAAAGGAAAAGAAAATACCAAACATATGAGAAAAAAAACCCAGAAGTCAGACTACCAAGTCCACCTGGCACAGGGTTTAAAGTAGTCAGAAAGTGCTCATATAGTAAAGTTAAAGTAAAGCTCATATAGTATAGTAAAAAAAACAACAACTTGTGATTTCACCAAAATGAGCACTTGATCGGATTAATACAAGCCTACAGGGATTAGTGTAGAACAAATTCTATTAGTGAATTTAAACACGACACAAAAGACATGTTAGTTTTAGTCACTGCACCAGATAACTAAAAGAAACATGGATACAGTAAATGTTCCCCAAAATAACTCCCAAAGAAATGGGTGTGACAATTGAGTAGTATAACATTTTGATTATACATTTGTCTGGATTCCTGGACACTGGTTAAACAGATCAATCATCAATAGGGAAATGTCATTAAAATAATTTTTTTTCTTTAGCCCTACGACTAATTCTTGTCAAGGAAGCCAGCTTATAACGATATTAATATTAAATTCTGTCACATGATACATACTTGCTGTACTGCTTGCATATTTGGCACTGCTGGATCGTCCTCGAATGATGGGTTGCTTGCCTGTAGCTCCTGAAACTTTTTGTGCACTGTTTTTAAGATCCGGAACAGAAGCCTTCCGAACTGAAAAGCTGGATTCTGTGCTACGGTTAGAAAAACCTGTCCTGCTAGCTGAGGACTCTGTGTCACTAGGCGTTGTAAACGAGCCCGTTCTCTTTCTAGGCAGAGCCAATACGTCCAGCCGAGAGAGCCGCTTGCCCTCATTGGTTCTAGATGAAGAAGGGTTAGTGTCAGAATTCTGAGAGGTTCGGTCAGTTTCTGTACCATCATTGTCAGATGTCTCTCCTAAGCGTGCACGTCGAAGCATGGATGTTCTTGTAGGCCTTGGAGTAGAAAGGCTGTTGGAGCGAGCAAGTGCTTGAGACCCCTTAATGGACTTGCTGGTGTTGTCTGTTTGACGAACACCAGAATACTTTTGCTGAGAAATGGATTCCTGGTCTGAGACAACTTCAGGCCACTGAGCTACCGTAGTGCTTAGAGCTTCCATCTCAAAGCCGAGAGATTCCTCTTTCTTTAAATTATGATGCACTGACCTCCCAGATTCACTACCGTCCCTGGAACTAGCTTTACATGGTTGAGGTGAAAAACCAGCAGATGGTCTAGAAGCATGTTCTTGGGTACGTCGAATTGCCAGTTGATTGTCTATTAATAGTTCACTTCGAATAATGGGCTTCTTTTGAGTATTACCACTGCGCTGACTGACTGTGCTGGAAGTGTCGACATCAGAGTCACCAAAAAGCGAGTCCTCACGAAAGCTAGGTGCACAGTCATGTGCCTGCTCTTGAAGTTTGGCCTCCAAAGATGCAAGGACATTTTCTGTCTCTTTCAGATATGATTTTGTGTCTTGGCTGTTAGAATCCTTGAAAGCATTATTCTCATTGCTTGAAATATGGGGTAATTTCAAAAAATGGACATCATCACTGGAACTATGTTTGGTATAACTTTCTTGTCTGACAAAAGAAGAGTTTTCTATGCCAGTGGAAGCATCCCTATCTGGAGAAGAAAGGTTGGAATTCAGAGATTTGTGACTGCCATATTGTCTAGTTATGGTAGCCGTTGAGAACTTTGTTGTAGAATTTGTCTCTTTTTCTTCATATGGTAATTGTTTTGCTGCTTTAGATTTGCACTCAGAGTAAGTATTTTCTGTTTGAGCACTGATTTTCTTGCCGTGTTCTATGATAGATCCATCATCTGATTTGCTGGCATCACTCAGGCTATCTGGATCTAGATCATCTGGTACAAGAAGGTTTTGATGATCTTCCTTTTGAGCTAAAGCTGTTATATTCTTCTCTACAGCCTCAAAACTTGGATATGAATCTGACTGTATGTAAATGCTCGGTGGTGGAATTTCATTCTCCAGAACAGGCAGCTTTGGTAGAATCCGGCGTGGTCTAGGAGACTGGAAATTTTCGGTATAGTTGTTAGTTTCTTTGGGGTCTGACTGTGGGATGTCATGTCCAGCTGTTGAGTGGTAAATATAAAGTTAGACTTAATATTAATATCCTATTAGTGCAGATTCCAAAGGGACTTTTGCCAATACCTGAATGATCCACTGATGCTGGGATGTTGAGTTTTTTAGACACTGAACTAGTGTCTGAATAGCCGTCAGCCAAACTAGCCCAGCAGGAAACCCACTTGGGACCACCAGTGCTTAATGATGTTGACTGATGCTGTGGAAAAGGAAAGTAACAGACACACTGATGCCATAGTACATACAGAAACCACAAGTGTAATCAGAGTTTAGTTATATTGATTAGATAGAAGTATAATTATGATTGTTTTGTTTTCAGAAATAGTTAATATTTTTTTGACCCTTTAAACTAAACTTTTCATATTGTTGAAATAAGAAACAGCGTTTCCTATTAAATTCATTCATTCATTTATTATCTTCCGCTGGGCAGATACACCCAGGACAGGGCGCCAATCTATCGTTGGGCACACACTCACTCACACAGACAGACATGCACACATATGTGGTAATTTGGAGAACTCAATTGACTTGATCCATGTTTTAGGACTGTGGGAGGAAACCGGAGAACCCGGAGGAAACCCACGCAGACACGGGGAGAACATGGAAACACCACCCAGATGGGGATTCGAACCGGGAATCCCTAGTGCTGAGAGGCGAACGTGCTAACCACTAAAGCCACCGTGCCGCCTTCCTATTAAATTATCAGATGCAATTAATTTTACATCCCGTCAACAAAAATTAGAATCCTAATGAAGAGGGGAAAAGGATCACCACCATAAACACAGAATCAGAAGGAAATGTAGATGCAAGTGGAAGAAGCAGGAATAGAGGCCAAGGATCATACACCAAATATAAACAACATTTTTAGTAAAAGATTGTAAATATTTTTTAAAAACATAGCATTTATAGTTTTGCTAGAAATCAACGTAGTTTAATAAATTAGCAATCAATGTAAAAATTGTACTGGAACGGATCGAATAAAAAAGGCAATACTACTGTAATAAGTATTTAGTTAATTGGTCATTGGTTGTAATTTTTAAAGTGCTTTTTAACGTAAAAATGTATTTTAAGGCTTTAAACACACAGGTCAACAAATGATCAAAGTTTGTTCATTTTTTAATGAAGTCTTTTTTAGATCCTCATTACTATTATCACAGTAAAACAAGGTATATAAACAGATTCTTGGCCTCCAAACACAGAAAAATCAGTTGGCAACTAGGCCAGTGCTTGCTCCCCAAGCAAAATTTAAAGCCTGGTGTGACTTTACCTGTGCTGGACCCACAGCTGGGTCACTAACACATGGTTCAAGGACCAATGCTGGGACAGATCTATTCTCACTAAGTGAAGACCTATCATGGTCCTCCCAGTCACCCTCTACAGACCTATACACTGCTGCTGAAGGCTGGCTGTTAAGCTCAGGGCACTCACCAACACCAAACACCTGTCAGGAACAAAGCATGCATGAGCAGGACAAAACTAGCAAAACAAAACAAAACAAAAAAACATGGCGAAGCACAGACAAGATCAAGCAGATAAGCAAAGCAAAATGCATATAAAGCATCTTAGGTTAGCTGTGCTGCATGGCAGGCATACTTCCATGTTCAAGGTTTCACATCACCTTGCACTAGAGCACTGTCTAACTTTAAAATAAAAATTACATGAAAAAATACATTTTGCAGTCTCACATTTAGAATTAAACATGAAATATAAACACTGCATGAAAAATATTTCTCTTCTAAAAACAAAATAATGGACACCACCATTCACCATTCTTATTTTGACTGAGAGGTAACCAACCCTGCAAATTGTTTTTCCAAGCAAATAAAATAATAACTGTTTTGTGGATAGCATGTTCGCCTCTCAGTGCTGCGGATTCCATGTTCGAATTCCAATCTGGGTGGACATGGATAAAAGCCCAGCGATAGATCAGCGTCCTGTCCTGGGTGTATCTGCCCATAGCCCGAAAATTAAGCGAAAGATAATAAATGAATAATTATAACTATAAACTACATATAAACTACATATTTATGACTATTTATAGAGCTTTTTTTGAATTCTCAGCATTTTAGTCCAATACTATCTTATTATTTATCTCATTTACTACTTTAAATTATCAGAATTTGATTATCAGAATTTTTGTTCTACAAAAACAAATAATTAGTAGAAGAAAGTAAATAGTAAAATTTCTGAAATGCAAGAGTAGGTTAATGTCAATGCGATTGAAAGAGTAGTATAAACAGATTTAATTTTCATGTTGCTTACATACCAACTTGTACTTTTTTTGTGCATTGTTACTGATTTAAAATGCTTTTAACCATGAAGTCTATTGGCACAAAAAAGATAATACCTTATCAATCATTTTACGTGCATCCTCCACTTCTTTATCTGGGGCCTCGGCTTCAATGGTATATGTACCAGTGTCACTCAAGCTGTCATCTTCTTCTTGTCTAAAACCATTAGCGTTCTTAACTATGCTGGAGCTGGCTGATGTGGTCATATGTGAGGGATTTGATGGTTCTTCCTGTTTAGAAGGTGATGAGATATATGACTCATTTTTGCCATAGGCCTGAGCAGGCAATTTATTCATTATTTTCTTGAAAGCTTTGCTTGATGATGGGGATGAAATCTTCTCAGGAGCAACGGCAAAACTAGGCTTTGTCCCTTTAAGGAAATCGGAAACAAAATCCAGTGCTAGTTTGGACTTGCGGCCCACACTGCCAAATGGTTTAGAAGAATGGGATCGGGATGAAAAGTTTGAGGTACTGGCCTGAAGGTCACTTTTCTCCCTTCTCAGAGACATGGCTCTTTGGGAACCCTCCAAACCTTTCAGAGGAACAGTGAAACGTTGGGTTGGAGGGTTATGTGCAGCTGAGGAGGCACTCTGCTCTCCAGATTCCACAGAACCTTTTGTCCTCTCTGTTTTTCTTTTGTGGACTAAATGTGTGTCTGAAGGAGATATATTACTGGTAAAGGACTGTGACCTGTTCTTATGCGCCTCCACTTCAGAAAACTCGATTGTGAATGCCTGGTGAGGTTCCTTCTTAGTCTGAATATGAAGTGGAGTTGAGCTCATGTGAAGTTCTCTTTCTGGAGGTGTAAAATGTTGTGGTGGGGTTGATGTTACTTGAGGATTTAAGGCAAGCTCTTCTGAGTCACCCACTATTTCGTCATCCTCATTGTATCCCTCTAACAAAAACAAGAAGTTGTGGCATCAGTATCACTAAGATAAACAAAAAAAATCCAAGAAGAGTTATGATAAATCAATGTTATTGCAATAATTACAGAATTTATTTCAAAGGTTACGCTCAAATGACACTAACCATGAATAACCCCAAAATATGTAGACATTCAAGCAGACACATTGCTTCTTTTGTTACACTAATGAAGCTGTCAATTTAAATTCATCAATAAAGTCATCAATGAGGCTAACTATTCACTACAGCGCTATGAGATGTATACATATGTTGGGTATAATTTTACAGCTACAAAAACCTACACAACATTAACCAGTCTAGCCACTTCGCTGTGTTACTTACCTTTTGGATTATTTGTACTGATGGGAAGGTCATCATTACTGCTGTAAAGCTCCTCTGACCTGGACTTTCTTCTCATCATGCTTGCATCACTTTGTACCAACCAATCAGCAACTTTGGTCTCTGCTGAAATCGTCTCCTTTGGGGTAGCAACTGACTCTTTGCTGGGGTTCTTGCGTTGGCGGAAGGAAAACTTTGTAACGTGGTCTTTGATTTTAATCTTTCCTGGAGTGCAATCATCAAATTCAATGGTAAAGGACGCATGACTCTGGACTACAGGGGGGCTAGCAGGAGACTTGTTGTCTGTGTCTTTTGTTGGAATCACCTGGACCTCTTGTTCAGTATATTTCGATCTTGACTGCCATTCCTTGGAGGTAATTTCAAAGTAACTTGCATCTCTTCGATTAGAGTATGTGGACATCCCATGTTTTTCATTCGATGAGCTGATGAGCTCTTGTCGGGGTTCCTCCATTAGCTTGTCTGTGGACAATATATGAGCACAGACCAAAATGAAAAATACTTTCTACAACCAAAACAAATACCACACCAAATATGGCAATTTGTCCAAAAATGTTGTTCCCACCAAAAAGTATTTGTTTTTACACAAAATATAAACAATATTATTTACACATAATTATTATTTTACATATAAAATAATAAGCAATGTCTGAAGTAAAAAAAAAAAAAAAAAACCTTCAAATGTCATTGTTCAATATATATTTTTTGCTTTCATTGCATTAATTTAAGTAGATGTAGCTAAAAAACTAATAAATCAATATCATCCTTACAAATATCTGTGAGTAAGTTCAAGTTTGTTAGGTAGAAACATGCAAGGGTCAAGAGGTACTAATTATTCCAATAAACCAATAGGAGAGAAAATAAAACTCATTTTTTCTTTGGGATTAACTAGGTCACTAATCCATCACAAGACTGTATTGCATAAAAAGAGCTTTAAAAATGCTTGTTAAAAATGCCAAGTGACTCTGCCTTACGGACAGAGTTGGGAAGATTGTTCCACTACTTTGCAGTGGCCACGGAGTGAGAATTAGCTCCTCGGTGAGGTGGAATCACCTAGCGAATATCATCACTAGAGCGAGGTGAACAGGCCGGAGTGTATTTTGAAAAGATAGAGTGAAGGTAAGAGGGGTAGATCCAGAAATGGTCCTGTAGGCCAGAGTCAGTGACTTGTACTGAATTCGAGCAGCTACAGGGAGCGATAGATTGGCGCCCTGTACTGGGTGTATCAGCCCAGTGCCCGAGACGTTCTCCCCTGGATGGGCATGGGGAACCCCACCACGACCCTAATAGAGGATAACGTGGAAGATAATGGATGGATACACTTGCATTAATTATTGCATTACATGTTACTGCACTGACCAATTATAACCAATGCGTCAAGGTTCCTTGACAAACACCGCATGATGCAATGTGGTTATTTACTTATTACTTACCTTTTTAGAGAATATGCTCAGTAGCATCTCTCAAAAAGGAGAAATATGGATAAAAAGATAAAGGAAAATACACAACATTCAATTCTCAAACTTTTTTCTGATTTTCATCTAAGTGCACAAATCAAAATGTAAAAAGTCAATATAGTAAGTGATATGATTAGCAATAAAATTACAAGTGGCACTTTTAGTTTAAAATACTAACCTGCATTATTGTGAAGGTCTGTCGATTCACCCTGCTTAACCTTGTCTTCATCAGCATCACCCCACCATGAAGGTTGGCCATACAAAGGAGTGGGCTTGACATCATTAGGCTCTGAAGCTAAAAAAAAAAAAAAAAAGAACAAAAATATTAGGACTCATGAATTTCCTTTCCTTTAAAGAAAAAAAAACTCCATTAATAGAATTTCCTGATTGTCAGAATATTTAGGTAGTCAGCTGAAGTCTTTGGGCACTTAACATTGCTTAATTTATACCTGACCAGCAGCAGCAACCGCAGCCCCTTAGCGCTGGCCCCACAGGCTTGTACGATACACACTAGGTGTGATTGTTTCATCACTTCAGTTCCCTCTCTTCTAACCTTAATATGCCAAATCACTTTGGACTCCTCAGACTCTTAATTGCTACGGAGTCCATTTTTTTTTCTTTCCAGCAAATAGAAGCATGTTTTTCCTCACTGACACCTGACACAGGTTTTCTTAAATCTACACAGCGGTTTAGTATGAATCCCTTGCGCTCTAACTAACACTATTAAACATATCTCTGAGTTATACTTTTGTTTTTCTTGATTTCACTTTTTTTCTTGATTTCATTTTCACAAGGTTAAGATGATGCTTTCCAACTGTATCTGGACTTTTAACAATGGTTTGAACAGTTCTTAACCCGATTTGAGTAGTTTTAGAAATATGCTTGAATTTGCATATACATATACACACATATGTTGTACTGTATACATACATGTTGTATATGTATATATTTGTATTTGTGAATTTAAAAAAATACTTCTGTTTTCATTAAATCAATATTGTTGGACACACATGAGAATTAAACTGACATTCATAGAAAATGGAATCTTGGGCGAGCAGTTGGACAGGGCTGTGTGACACCCAAGAATGTGAGTCAGCACCAAGTCTGGCTTATTCTTCATTAAAGCTGTCCTGTCAAGTTCCATTGAGCAACATGTAAAACAGGTCAATCAAATAAAAACATATTAGACTAGACAAGGCACACCAGATCGCCACCCCATTTATTAAAAAACTGACATTATTTTCACCTTAAAATCATGTGCTTATTTTATTTTAGAGCCGTTTTAGCTGCATATGCTATATTCATGGCCATCACAGTTTAATCCTGTTTTTTTTTTTTTTTTTTTTTTTTGTCATTCATGTTTTTATATGCACTTCAGTTTAAACACGCTGCCTGATTTTTCAATATCAGGTCAAGTGCTTATAGGTGGTGTTAAAGAGGAATTCCAGTAGTTTGCATGATGTGTAGTTGAGGAGCTGGGGTAGTGTTCCGACTTTGAAGCTTCTCATTTTATGTTTCTTATGCACGTGACAGTTTAACGTTATGTGTTTAGATTGTTAGTGTATTTCCACAACTAGTGCATTTTGGTATTTTATCTCTTGTGAGAATGAATGAGTGGGTTAGTCCTATGTGGCATCTTTACGGTAATACTGGATCAATATATGACCAATAAAATGTTCAAGTCTTACATATTGTGTAATTAGTTTGAAATGGTTTTCTTCATCTACTTTTAAGATTTGTTTGAAATTGTGATAAGGTTTCATATACAGTATACAAATATAAATGTATGTGTGTGTATATATGTATAATATTTCTGTACACATCTAACCTAAAACCTTATCACAATGTCATGGAATAAACCCTGTACACATACAGTACATGAAATACATGAAGTTCAGCATGTACCCGCTTCTTCATTGTTTTTGCTTTTTTTTACCTTTAAACATACATAACAAAACCCAGCTATGGTAAATTGTTATGGTTTTAAACTTATTGTGATATTCACAATACAATGCTTCAAATAAGCATAATAGCGTTTTAAAAAAAAAATTAAAAAGAAATTCTAAAGCAGTTAGGGGTCAGCCATGAAAGCAGAAGTTTCGTCTTCACAAGACAATATGGGAGGCTCAGGTGCAGTGCACTAAAATAGAACATTTAAATGATCATTGTGTAAGAGGAAGGAAGGCGGTGGTGTGTGTCAGGAAATGAATGTGCAAAGGTTATTCATACTCTACATGTGAAAATTCTCACCAGTAACACCTTGTCCATTCAAGCAGCATTGTACTTATTATTTATTTATATCAAAAACACTCCTGTATACAGACATGTAAATGAGGCACATTAGGACAAAACTATAAAACTATTTGCCAGACAATAAATACTGTATTTGGTATTTTCCTTGATCCCTAATCAGTCTCTTGATTGTCTGAAAGCCTAGAGTGACCGTGTACCCAGCAAAAATAACAAAGTTATTTTTTTACAAAGTAGTTATTTTTACTTATGCAGTATATTATCAAGTGTGGGGTGTTTCTGATTATACATCTCCAGGGCATGTAAGGCTTTATAGTTAGTGTATATAAGAGCTTTTAATGTTTGTGGACTCTACATGTTCAAGTGCCAAAATTATGGCTTATGCTCTTGCTAGACACCTTGTACAACATGCCGGAAGGGCAAAACTTTAAAACAGTCACAAGGACATTTGCTAACTGCTATCAAAAAAGTTTAGAATTGTAAAAATATGTTTATAAGAATAAACATTTCTAAGAATAAACATTTCTCATTTTATTGAGAAATGCTTCAATTTTAAACTGTATGAACAGTATCTGAGCAAGATTTTAAGATTATGTTTAGCACTGATTTGATGCACAGGCATGAGCAAAAGAAAGTTTTCAGCCAAGATTTAAAGTGTAAAACAGATTTTTTAAAATAAAATAACCCATTTTCTATTAACTCAATATTCAATACTAAAATTAATTAAATTAACATTAAACAAAAAGCCAAATTACACAGGTCTCCTTACAGACATACAGTTTAAGTAAAATGAGCACAAGCATATATTTTACTTAAAACATAAATACACCTTTCCAAATATTCATGTAAGAAAAACAGGGAGTCTATTCAAAAACAATTCTTAAATGCTGTGTTACTGGTTACAGTTGATATGCCCCATAAAACAAGTAAAAAAATAAATAAAATATATATATATCTCATGTCTTGTGTAAACTGGTAGGATGACCTGATTCAATTAAATAATAGAGCAATTCTATATTAACATAACAGTTTTATAGTGTTAGCATTATTCAATTGGTTCAAATACAGTCCTATCTTTTCCGTTTAAACAAAATAAAGTTAAAGCACAATCTTATTTTGCAGAGCTTACAACGGCTTACTTGATGAAATCTCCTTTACATAATATTTATTTTACATAATAACTTTATGTAATATTCTACAAATATTTTAGATATTAAACAATAATATTTAAGTTTTGTTTTATATACTTTCTTAATTTTTTTAACAGCTTGCATTCCATGTAGTTAGAGAGTTTCAAAAAACAGCTACTTGATTGCAACAGATGTGTAATACTATGACAATGTACCCATCACAATAAAATGGGTTTATTATAGGGCTGCAACTGACGATTATTTTGATAATTGATTAATCGGTAAAAAAAAATTTTTTCGATTAAAATTCCATGTCTTTACATTTACATTTAGCAGATGCTTTTATCCAAATTCACTTACGAATGAGAACACCACAAGTCATTAGTTAAGAAGAAAACCAGCTACACTGTAGAATTATTAAGCAGGTCAATAAATGTCTGGTTTTATTTACAGTATGAGTTGAAGGCATCCAAGTGAGCAATTAAACACAAATCTCACACACACACACCGACACAATATGTAGCATTGTGTGTAAAAAAATTACACAAATTTTTGCAGCTGCAATATGTTACCTAATCCCCATTATTCCCATAGAGTGCAGTGTCTTCACTCGTATTTTGTCAAAAACTTAAAACGTGAAGCTTGATAATTAATTACCACCATTGTGTACAAGCTGTATGTATTTATAAAGCACATTTAACACTGATGGAGAATGTGTGTTACTTTATATTTTCTTTTAATTATCTTCAGCACTGTCAGTTAACAAACAAAAACAGCATGAAGCGTGCTCTGCCGTTGATTACGTTACGTTGATTCACTTCAAAACTAAAGAACCTCGGGATATTGTAGTGATTTACTCTGCTGTTAGGCTTCATCCTCAACAGTGACTCCAGCATGTTTAGTTTCAGGTGATGGATCATCACCGTGGTGCTCTGTGCAGGTCAATTCATTTTCGCAGAGCTTGCATGTTACATGTTCTTTAGTTGTGTGAAGCGTGAAGTGCTCCCGCAGTGTTGATTATTTAAATGGAAGCTTTTTATTTTTTGTTTTGCAGATTCTGCCATTTTTTTCAGTGTTGTTGAAGCGCTGCAGGTGACGTAAGCGTTCACGACATTGTGAGTAATGCGGAAATCGTGAGTAATGCGACATTGTGAGTAATGCGGAAAATCGACACTTTTCATAATCATTTTTTAGCGATTCGTTGTTACAGCCTTAGTTTATTATACCCTATTATACAAATAAAAACAAAACAGTCTGGTCTGTTTGCAAAGACACATACTGTAAGACTAAATGAGCAGAAAAATATAAATTACCCTCTTAATCATAAAGAAATGTAAATATATAGAAATTCCCAAATAAAATTCCCAAAGTCATTAGAAAATGACTGAACAAGTATTTCCTTAAACGTTCTCTTATTTATCTCTAGGTCGCTTTGGTTAAAAACATCTGCAAAATACTAAATCTAAATGTAATCTAAATGTGGAGATGAAAAATCCACTTCTAAAAATAATATGGCAGCAAAATTTCATTTGAACAAACCAGTAGTTTGAAATGACATTCTGTGGACTGATGAGCCCAAACATATTATTTTATGTGTATAACGTGTATCATATAATTCATATAATTATATTGACCTGGCAAATACATCATTATGAAAAAAAGCGACCTCTTTTTTATGCCACAATATTTCTGAAACCCATGTTAGACTATATGTCCAGAAGTCTGAGTTGAGCCAAAATGTGGTCATGCAACATCAATGCCATTTATAATTGGAACTGTGTTAGTCTTATTAGTAAAGTTCTTCAGGGAAGCGTTTATTAAAGTGTGTGGTGTGCAGGGGGGGGGGGGGTGAGAAAAACGTTTTTACGGTAAACAATAAATAAATGGTGGATTCAGGTTAGCACAGCATTTCCATAAGGGTATGATACTTAGTGTTATAATGTGTGATCATACCTGTGGTGGGTTTACGCTCATTATTTTCCTGCTTAGAATGCGGAAAGTCCCCAGGTCTGTTCTGCTCATCAGCTTGTTCCATATTCCTGATTTCTAGTGCATTTGGACCCATCTGTAGCTGACTGGTGTACTTCTCATGCTGACAAGCATACACACATAAGCAAATTTGCCATTTTTAAGTCACAAAACCAAAACATACCAGTTGGACATTGGTATTTACAAATTTAGTCTTTTTTTTCTCTTTTTATGTACAAAGATGTATGCCTTAACATTATCCACGATTAGTCATGATTTTTGGACAAAGATTAAAAGGTTATCTTATAAGCAATCTGGAATAATAAAGGAGTATAGGAGGAAGTAGGGCCAATAGAGTATTTTTGAAGAAAAGGAATTAATGCCAGTGGAGAGACACGTTTTGAGTATTGGTTTAATGAATACATTGACAGAATTAGTGTGTACACTACATAAAGAAATAAAATTCTAATTATTAATATGGTTATTATTATTATTATTATTACATATGTTTTCATATATTTTTGAAATAATAATGCATATAAACATTATTATTGAATGTAATAGGTTAAAATATTTTATTTCTTTATGTAGATATGTGTATATAGGTGCACCGAGTTTCATAGGTATATTCACCTGTATACATTCTCTGGTTGTAAGATTATAAGAATTTATGTTCAAAGCAAAAAATAAATTCCCAAAATTCCCCATTCACTTTGCTTTAGGATAATATTTGCTTTCTTAAAGCTTGGCCAATGTTTCAAAATTCAATAGACGAAATTTGCTGGAGTCAGAGATAGCTGCAGCCAGACCAATCTTGTAAAATCTCAGAGTGATCGAGAGACATCCTATAAGCCGGGTCACATCCACTTTTTACCTCGTTCACTGTTTTTTCACTGCTTTGATATATGTATGCACTGTGCCTTCCACAGCCAAGCTGCGATCACACTCACATTTTCTTTAGGAAATGCACCTCTTTAGTTATTATTGAAATGTTATCTAAATATCAAAATTACACCAAATCCCATAAGCTAGCAAACATACCTTAAGAGCTTCTTCCGGGACCCTGTGTTGGCTTTGCTCCATGATGTAAACATGAGAATGTAAGAAGAGTTAAGATTCAACAGTACATTACATGAGTGCAGCATCAAGAAAAAATAAAATAAAATCCGTATCAACAATTTAAAAAAAAAAAAAAAAAAAAAAAAAAAAAAAATTATATATATATATATATATAAAAAAGTGTTTTTGATTGTTAAGTGCTTACACAACTGCTTTAACACAGCTAGTCTTTTAAATTACATTTACATTTGGTCATTTAGCAGACGCTTTTATCCAAAGCGACTTACAAGATGAACACAGGGTTAATCACAACATCCCTGGAGCAATGAGGGCCTTGCTCAAGGACCCACATAGGTAATTGCAGTGGACCTGGGATTTGAACCGCCAACCTTCAGATTGATAGCCCAATGCCCTAACCACTGAGCTACCATGCCCAAATACTATGCTAAAGCACTAGTTTAAGCCTTATGCATAGGTTTGACGTTTCCAATGTTTTTCCACTTTTTGCTGTATAAGCATACTCCACTCAATCATGGCCAGGGTTAGAATGGTGAGCAGGTCAGAAAATGAATGTATAAATGTACACAGGGTGTGTTATTTAATTAAAAAAATCAACAAACTGAATATATTACAACTAATGAAAAATGTGGCTTCACAGTAACAGGAATAATAAATGAAAAATGAATGAAAAAAGTCTTTCTATGCAAATAAGAACTAAATTTAATGTGTCTCAATGTGCAGCAAGGTAAAAATGCAAATAATTGTAAAATAAAGGTTCTGATTTAAGACCAGCATCATCAGTAACAAAATGATCTTTTCAAATCTTTGCGATAGAAGAAAAGGATATCATATCCAAAACGAATTACATCAGAAAGCTTCAGGGTGATATAGGTCTGGTCAGGGATGCGAAGGTCATTCACAAAGGTCTAGAGATTCATAAAATCAAATGTATTACATATGAAAGAAATGCAGTCTTCTGTTAAATAAAGGTTTAAGTTAATTATATCACTTATTTTTTAGCATTTTTATTATGTGTCTTAACTATGTAAAAATTGGTTTTGTACACTTGCTGTATTGCTATTAATATAATGCTATATTGCTGAAAAAACATGAACAAAGACATTAGAGGGTTATTCACATATTCTGGAAGTGGATTAGAACACAGGTAATTAAAAAAAGCTAAAAAACTATTAAAACTATTAAACTGGTATACATCTTTTCTAAAAAAGTTACAGGGACAAACAGGAAGGTCAAAGTCAATTATTATTATCCCTGGGTGTGCTGGACCAAGATTACATCCAAAGCATGGCAATTATTAGTTGGATGTCACAAAGACACCAAAGGTAACGTCTAAGTACCAAGGGCTTTATTACATTGGCTAACAATATTTAGTAGTCCACCATCAGAAAATGGATGTATTAAGTAAGGACATGCAGGTGAGTAGAGCTGACCAAGGACAATGCTCAAGATTAACCAAAATGGAGAAAAATAACCCACTTTGGCGACCCCTAATGGCACCAGCCAAAAGATTGATTTTTTTGGGTTTTTTTTTATTTGTTTTTGAAAATCTAATTAGTCCCAAGTAAATTTTTTGAGAAATTAATCAGTTCTAAAAGGTTATTTCCAGAACCATGGATATTGATGCATGACTAAACATTACTTAGAAAAATCGACATTATTTAGAAGACTACATTCTGCTAAGTCTTAAGTTTTGGTACATTAGATAGCATGTTCTATGAATGTTCTCAACTGGATGCCAGGCAGTGTCTGGGTAATGTAATTCCACTGCAAACAGAATGAGGAAAAGATGGATTAAAACTATGCACCCCATGCAAATTTGACAGAGATGTGAATCAAAAAATGGCATGGCAACGCAGTGGAAATGGAACACAAACCTGATTTTTTTTCTAACACACACACACACATTATTAATAAGCCAAAATATAAAAGTACACATTAATGCTCCCACCTCAGATATGGTCAGTCAGGTCATGTTTGTGTGACGTCTGTATGTGTATATATGTGTGTGTGTATGAAAAATATTGCACAATTTAAAATAGTTAAATGTTTATGCTAAAGGTTTTATCCTTGTCTACATTTTCTTCAGCTTGAAATAAAAATTTAATAAAGATAAAAAATTACAGAATTTTTACAAAAATGACCAAACTTCAGCAAATAAAGCCTCTTAAATAAGAAAATAAATTAAGCACTGTGACAGTGGTGCGTGGGGGGGAGGAGAGGCGGAGCCAACGCGCTGAATAGGGCAGGAAGAATGATTAGTGCACCTGAAGCGGCTCCGTCTGATATCCGTGTGCCTTTATAAGTGGGCATGGTACATCCCGCATGAGAGAGAATATTCCACTGGTGTGACTGGTGGGATAGTGGACACGGCATGTCTACACCCGTATGTACTGTAAAAGCCCAGTATGTGTGTGAGTAGGCGAGTTTGTATCGGCTCCTGTTGTGGTGCAATCCTGTCTCCAGTCCTCATTCCCTTCCACTCCGTGACAAGCACCAAATAGGATTTACTCAGTGTAAATGCTACCCCTCAGCTCGTGTAAAACCTTACTGAATGGTGGTGTAACTCAAAAAGGCTCACTTTACAAAAACTGAAATAGGAGCGATGTGTAATCCACAGTGCTCATGTCAGGTTCACACACATAAACCTGGCAAAAACAAACCAATCCGACACACACAACCAGGGCAGTGGCAAACAAAAAAATCTAGGTGTGAGGACAAACGTGAAAAGAAAATGGTAGCAAAATAGGAAGGGACATGTTGTTATTTAATCTTTTGGATTAAAACCAAGTATAGACTCTTGGGAAAAGCTTGGAGAGTAATGGGGCTACCATCAAACACTGCAAATTAATACTTCATACATTACTCAAAAAATGCATATAACATCGCTCTACCTGATTATGATTAAGCATAAACTTACCCCATTTAGGCTTCCAAGGTCTTTAACCAGGTGCTCATCAGTAGCTGGATCATAATTAAGAACAGCATGCTGCTTGTCCACGCTACGAGACTGCAAAGAAAATTTCAGTTAGAAAGAAAAGCTTAACTACATAAAAGAAATAACTAAACAACTGCAAGAACAAAGACATTCTAAAAATAAAAAAGCAGATGAATTATTCATTCATTCATTATCTCCAGCTTTATCCTCTATAAGGGTCGCGGTGGGATTCCCCATGCCCATCCAGAGGAGAACGTTTCGGGCGCTGGGCAGATACACCCAGGACAGGGCGCCAATCCATCACTGGGCACACACTCACACACACACACACACACACACACACACACACACACACACACACACACTATATGGGGCAATTTGGAGAATTCAAATGACTTGATCCATGTTTTTGGACTGTGGGAGGAAACCGGAGAACGCGGAGGAAACCCACGCGGACACGGGGAGAACATGGAAACTCCACCCAGATGGGGATTCGAACCGGGAATCCCTAGCGCTGAGAGGTGATCGTGCTAACCACTAAGCCACCGTGCCACCCAGATGAATTAGTTTGTATAAATTATACTCATGCAAAAACAAAAGGTATAACTTCTTAAAATAATATGCTTTTACATATCAGGACTTAAAAGGTCTTGAAATTACTTAAATACAACATCTCACGAACATTATGTCATGTTAATTTAACAATAAACCCATAATGGAAAAGTGTGTAAAAAAACTCAATACTTTCTATAAAATTAATAGATTATAGAACCAACTTTGGCAATAATATGTTGAAAAATATCATTTTCTGCATGACTTTGTCTCACTCATTGTAATTCAATTATGTATAGCTCTGCCACAGAATTTCAGGTGGGTAAAGGTTTAGAATTTGAGTCATTGCAAATCCCTTTCAGCTATTTGGTTTCAAATATGATGTTGAACTTGGGATCAATGGCCTGTTGAACAACACAGCTCCAGTCAAGATTAAGCTATGAAACAGATGGCCTCAAATTTAACTGAAATAATTTAATATGAAAGAGAGATTGTGGTCGACTTAACAACCGCCCAGGTCTGTAGGTCTCCATTTTGACCAAACATGCACTGCAATAAACTTGAACATTTATTAGTACTGAAGCCTGTAAGGCTTTAGGATGTAGCTTTTGGAGTTTCTGCTTATTAGCAGACCTAGCTGTAAATTAATAAGAATGGCCACGCTGGGGAAATGGTCTACTGCCTTGAATTACATTTACATTAAGCCATTAAACAGATGCTTTTATCCAAAGAGACATACAAATAAGAAAAAGAAAAACAAGCTACACGGTGGTATAATCAAACCTGATCATTATTAAATTATTCACTCTGCTATGAGAGTTAGCACCACGGTGAATGAGTTGGAGTGCATTTTGGAAATATAGATTGAAGGTAAGAGGGCCAGAGTCAATACCTTGAACTGAATGCGAGTAGCTACAGGGCGTCAGTTTAGAGAGATGAGCAATTGAGTGACATAAGTTTGCTTAGGCTAGTCGAACACAAGTTGCCTGCAGACTTTTAAATCAGCTGTAGAGGTCTGATTATGCAAGCTGGGAGACTTGCATGCAATGCATTACAATAATGAAGCCAGGATAGAATGAGGGCTTGGACAAACAACTGAGTAGCAGTTAAGAAAGGTCTTCCTGATGTTGAACAGAAAGGATCTGCAGAAATGGGCAGTTTTAGTGACCTGATCAGATCAGATCTGAATGTTTTAAACTAATAAAAATGTATTTTCACTGCAACATGCTGTACAGAACATAAAAGGTGTTTGAAAATGGACCTATAACACTTCCCATATTGATGGATGCTCCAAGACCAGAAAAATGCCATCACAGTACCTGACTTGCACTTTAACTGTTAATTTCTACTAATACAATAAAGTGTGGGCCATTTTTTTTTTACATTTGACTTTTGTATTTTGGGGTCATTTGTTTTTATAAATAAATGATGGGTGAAATTAAAAAATGTTGTTATCTTAAGTTTAACAAGTCAGTTCTAACTAAGCTTACATCTTACTACTGGTTACCCATTTTCCTTTATATCTGCTAACATATAAACTTATGTAGAGCGACTTTTATTAAGACTTTCTAATGCATTAGAAAGGCCCTTGCTAAACAGTAGCAGACTGGCAGCGTTTGGGCTCATTATTATAACCGCTAAGCCACCAACCCTTTCTCTTTATCAAGGCCTCTCAGGTGTTGGCCAAGTCGCTTGTTATTTAATTTTGGTCTAATGCAACTTTCAGGTTTCATTTAATAAAACTTCTTTGTGGCTGATTCATTAAAAATGTGGCTGATTTACACCAAAAAAAAAAAAAAAAAAAAAAAAAAAAATATATATATATATATATATATATATATATATATATATATATATATATATATATATACACACACACACACATCACAATGTATTATTATTTAACTCTATGTAACACCTATGCTCCATATGGAGGTGGTGGAGCACCCTGGCTTCAGGCATTTAATAAACATGCACAGAAATAAAAAAAAATTCTGCTGCTAAATCTGCAAGTTTTATAGAATCTTTTATATATTATATAGAATTTTATAATATTTTGTAAATTTTACATTTGCATATCAGATCCATAATCATTACATTACATGTGAGTGTAATACAACATATGATAATATTTCAGATCCTTATTGTTATAATTAAGTTCAGAGGGTGCACAATTCTAGAAATTTGGCTCAAACAGTGTTTAAAAATATATAACAAGTTAACACTCCTTTTTTCTTACAACTTTATAAAAAAAATAAGAGCTACTTATGCTACACGAGTGTGTATGTTCACAAGTTACATTTCAATTTATAGGCCATTGTCTGTTGAAAATAAATTTACAAAATTAAAGGTTATTATTATAATATTAAAGGTTCAATGTTGTAATTATTTGTCTGTTTTTAACCCACAGGTGCTATATATGACTGTTGTATGAACATTTTTAAAGATTCTTTGTAAGCATTATACACTTATGCCTGGACCAATTAAATACATACTTCACTGATTGCGTTCATATGCTGATAAAGAAAATACCCTAAAAAAGTTAACATCTACACTGTCCCAAAATTATGTTCCAATAGCTATAATTTCCCCAGTTCTAACAGTCTAAGAAAACAAAAATATGGAATGTTTTCCAAAAACCTTTGAAACAAATTTGCTGGTCCAACAATCACTAAATGGACAAATGGGTCAGCTAATCAGATTTAAGGACCAGAACTACCTGTTTTATAAACACATTTATGCAACTGAAGTGAGCCACAAAAGTGTCTATATTGGTAGGAGATGCAATATTGGAAGTTAAATTTGGCTGTAACATCTTCATTAAGTGCAGAACTGAAGTATTTGACTTAAATCACACAACATTCATGTTGAAATTCATGCAATACTCTAAATTTAGACATAGTACATTATACAAAATTGAAGTGCAAGAACAAAACTGAACATTTTTGGTCTAGATAGTCAGATTAAAGTATCAGGAACATTAGCAGAGGTATTTAGTTGAAACAAGAGTTGGGACACTTATAAAAATGCAATTAAAACTATTAATTTAATAACAATTGTCTTGAATTTTTATTTCTGTGTTTTCACAAACATAACTGTATTATGCAAATATAAAAAGAAACAACTCAATGAGAATTGTGCAAAACATTTAGTTAAAAATAATATGAAACTAAAATGGTTATGCAAATAAACTGTTCTGGAATTCTAGCAGTTGTTATAATAATTTGATGCATCAAGAGTGTAAGGTAAGCATTAATGTTCAATTTTACATTAAATAAAAGCTTAATTTAATTAACAAAAGATACTGACCAAGCAAACACTAAGTGCTAAATTACATCAAGCCTATCAGAAAAGTCAATAAATAAACCCAGCTCAGAAATTGCAACAGCTAAACTCTATCAGCAATAGACAGAAAACAGCACAGCCTGAAAAAGGGTCAGTTGGGTTATCTTTTGTCCCATCTTCCACACATCAAAGGCAGCTTTGCTTTGGTGCCGGACTCATTTGCAGCCTCATTAGAGCTGATCCTCTATGACTGTTACTTTGGAATCTTTACCAAAGACTACAGAGATCTGAAGTCAGACACTACTGCTCACCAGATCATGTTGCATTTACAATCATAACATAACAATTCATAAAGGCTTTGGGGTCACGTTGAGCTCAGTTTCTTCTTGGATATAAAAACGAAACTAAGAATTCAGCCAGAATTTAATAGAGCAGAGTCCTGCCCTGAAGCATTAACATTAAGCAATACCAGAAAGTTGAATGCGCTAATCTAGACACCATTAAACATTATCTTCATTATCTTCAGCAGGCTGTCACTAAAAGCTCAGTTGTAGTTCTATTTATATCCTTGAATAGGCCACTTGTCTGGAACACATACTTTTTACAGGTATGCTGTAAGCAATAGGAGTGTAGCAAGTCTCTGTATTTGAACAATACACTACTGTGAATAAAGTTCTGATCTGTCTGTCACAAAAAGAAAGAAAGAAAACACCCTGTTTTCAAATTCCTAAACCACAGTTAGTATTACAGAATCGGATGCATTGTTTTCCATGTTGACATTATTTAACAGAACTAAAAGCTTGTGGTCAGGAGGCAAGCTCTGGAGATACCAGTGTGCAGCTAATCAGAAAGAACAGGCATTTCAACAAAAAGATCAGACACTGCAAGATTATAAATAATGAGAGAGGCTGAGGTTAGGGTAATAGTGACCGTGTATGAATATAGACAGGAAGAGTTGGTGAGTTGAGCCAACTGAGCATTCTGAAATAACCACAGACCAAAGTGAAATGGATAAACAGTTTAAAAAGCAGAGTGCTTTTCCAGTGACCTATATGGACTGAGAGGGAAACAGAGGAAAAAGGTTTCCAAAGAAACAAATGAAATGTTAAGGTAGTCACTGATTAACTAAAAACAATAACAAAATATGTTAAAATAATAGATTTGTATGACGTTTTTCTGTAATCAAAATTGTAACATATTCTAAAGGTTAAAAAAAAAATTTGTAAAACAAAAAAAAAAAAAAACAAAAAAAAAGCATTGTCAAATAAAAATGCTTTAATAACCACACAAACTCTGTCAGCCTAAACTGATATAATTTACCTACTGTACATAATGTTACTTATACAACACTGTGAGTTAGACTACAACTATAAAATAGATACATGTGGTAATAATGAGGGTGGTGGATCAAAAAGTTAATCTACTTTATTAACCCTTTGTGGGTTTCTGCCAAGTTTCACCTGTCCCCTCAAAGCAAGTGAACTGGTGATGCAAAACTGGCCTAAGGACGAATGTGTGCATAATGTTGTTTGCCCTGCAATAGGGCTGATAACCTGTCCAGGGTGTTTTCCCAACTTTTGTCTTATATCCGTAGCAAACCATTGTTCCTTTAATCACCCACAACTACAAAAAGTTATAGATGATGACAGAGTAAAGATAGCATTCCAGTTATAATCAAGTTTTAGTAAAATTCATACAGAAGTCCAGTCTATGTAATTCAAAGTGCAAACAAGTTGTAGAGGGCAAGACCATCGAATACCCGACCAAACTTTGCGTAAGCTTTTACATCATAAAAGTGGTTACACAACCCTGAATCCATCATCGACATATTATCTATAGAACCATGGCCAGCAAACAGATCAAGGCATGTGTTAGGGTTTATTTTGGAAACATTATGAATAATTAATATTTTGCTACATTCGTATGCAGAATTACTATTTTTACCACAATGCATAAATATCATGACATTTGTAAATTTACAGAATTAATGGTAATTTCTGGGGAGGCACAGTGGCTTAGTGGTTAGCATGTCAACCACTTAGCGGTGGGGATCCAGCTAAACTGAATAGTTGGATTTAAGGTAAACTAAATGCTCTAAATTGCCCCTTATAGTGTGTATTTGTGTGTGGGTGGCTGTGTGCGTGAGTATGTGCCCACCCAGTGATAGTTTGGAGCCCTGGGCTCGAAACTTTCTCCCCTGGGTGGTCATGGGGAACCCCCTTTGACCCTAATAGAGGAATAAGTGGGAGATTTTGACTGAATAAATGGTTATTTCCAAAAAACTTGATTCCATAAAACAATTGTGATGGCCAGAATAAAGTCAGTTGGCAAATAGCAGTACATCATAGATTAATTAACTAATTCATTTAATTATTGCATAAGCTTAAAAACATCAATCACCCTCTTCTCAGTGGCAATGTGCAGTATGGCAATAAGTCTGCCAAATAAAAGTTATTCTTTAAATAGTTTAATGTACTTATAAACACATACTGTTATCATCCTCATCAAAAAAGTCTGTAAGTGAACTAAACAGCTAGGTGTGCCTGTGAGTGCCACAAGTTGTTATACAATCATTGAAGACAAAGTTTCAGTTATATGATTAATTAATTTACTGTCATTTCAACAAGAATTGTACTGCATGGGCTGCTTAAAATATCATCATAGCTGGCCCACCATTCAACACTGATTTTACTAGAACTGAAGAAAACGGCACAATTCAGACAGAAACACAATTTTAAGGCAATTTTAATTAGGCTAATCCTTTACATTCCAATACAAAATGCGTAGGCAGGTTTGAAGTATTTCATTCTATTTGTTGATACCGTTATTGTCAAATAATTAATCAAAAAATTAGAACTGATGACTTATCAGTTGAACTGATATGACATCTTGATCGATAGGTGTGTGTACCCATAACTTAAACACAGGCTATAGTTTTATACATATCCTAGCTTAAAAAGCCTGTTTTTATGATCTGTTTAAGTGTTATTATTTTACACACACACAATTTTTATATAAAAGGTCACAAGCATATAGCGGTAGGAGTGTATGTGAGTGTGTTCAAACCTGCAGCATTAACTCGCAGTCCTCTCGACCAACAAAGATCATCTCTCTTGGCAAACGATGTCGGGTGCCTGAACTGCTTACCAGGAACCATGAGGTCACGCTCATCTTGCCACCTTTCGTCAAATTCTAGCCAACATCCTATGCGAGAGGCAAACTGTTAGATAAGTATCTTCATACATCAATATGTGTAATTGTTAATAATAATATGCAATTCTAATTAATTGCAATTAAATTGTATTGACAGTTACTGCAATGAAGCCGTGTGACAGAGGAAGCACGAAAACTGTGCACACCCCTTAGGAAGCAGTTGAAGTACAGACACATGTAAATCAGATTGAACTACAAAAAAAAACCTAGCAAATCTCATGTCCGTTTCTAATGCCCTAAACCTAAGTAGTTCCAATAAAAGCACTGACTTAATTAAGATGCCATACTGTACTACAGTTCATAGATTTCAGATAAACAACATTCCTATGGGACCACGGTGCAAAAGAAAAAAAAATACAACACAATACAAAAGAGTGCTGATAACCAAAGTGCAATAAGTACAAAAAGGTTTTTCTAATCTAACCTTTTAAATCTAAACAAGTAATTAAAAGAGACAAGACGAAAGATGAGTGTTGGTCAGTACATGGTACATGAGGTAGAAATATATTGTAATATTAAGTTCAAGTTTAGATCAAGAGAGTAACAGTACAAAAAAAAAATTTATCTATTTAAGAAATGTTTGAAGACAAAGAGGTCACTATGTAAATGAGCATTTATTTTAAATATGATAACTCCAAACAGCCTGTTTATAATTTAGGGCAAAATATTATTGACAAGCCTGAACTGAAGACCTTTATCTGGAGTCAAACCCAAACAAAGATGACTTGTCAAAGGAACACTCAACCCTGCTGAATCTGAACGAACTGTCTGTACAATGGAAACAGAAGCTATACCACTGTCTACTTGTGACACAGAATAGACATTTTTGTGAATGTGGTACATTTAGATGCACCTCCTCCCCCCCCTCCATTTGTTTTGTTTATCATGTTTGACAAATTATTTTAACTTCTCAGTGGAAAAATATCTACAATAAAATCTGTTAAATATCACATACAAAAGATTTAGTCATTCAAATAGAACAACATGATGAAAATTTAGTCCTGTGAGAAAATGTGTTGTAGAGTATGAATATATATTATGAGGTAAAACTACTGAATTACACAGCTAGTTAGTTATTTTTTTTTACTTTATATACCTATTGTGCAGTGCAGATTTGTTCTGATTCATTTAATAATATGGGCTCTTCATACATATTTTCCGATCATATACGTTGTAATTATATTGCTCCACATCATATCACGTCAAACTTAAGGCCCATAGGCCATATTTGGCCCATAATACAATTATATTTGGCCCGCGAACTCCCATGAATCCCAGTAATAAGTTTTTGTAACATGCTCATATTTTTAATTTGTATAATTTTCACAAGAACATTTTTATGTAGAGCAAAAATATTTTAAGATATTTAAAGTTGAACTTTATTTTTTTCTAAAACGGCCCAAGAGCAAAGAAAAAAAAGAATGTTTTTATTTGTTATTTTTACTTTTGTGGAAAAGCATATTTTAAATTCATTTTTTCACGTTTTTTGCAGCATGTTTGAAGTTGTAAATTAAAAAACTTATAATTTTGACAAGAGGAATTTTTATAGAGAGTAAAGTATTTCAAGTTATAATGGGGCACGGTGGCTTTGTGGTTAGCATGATCACCTCTCAGTGGTGGGGATTCCAGGTTTAAATCTCAATCTGGGTGGAGTTTTCATGTTCTCCTCGTGTCAGTTTGAGTTTCCTCTGGGTTCTCTGGTTTCCTCCCACAGTCCAAAAACATGGATTCAAGGTAAATTAAATACTCTAAATTACCCCATATAGTGTGTTTGTGTGTGCCCAGCGATAGTTTGGCACCTGTCCTGGGTGTATCTGCCCAGCACTCATAACATCTCCCCTGGATGGGCATACAAACCTTTATCTTCAGTGACCCGAATAGAGGATTAAGGCAGATAATGAATAAATGATTCATTAAACATTATTAGCTCTTTATACATTTTACGAGCATATATAACTTATTCTGATGCTAAACTACACTAAAGACGGTTGTATTTCAGATATAGCATATACATATTTATGATTATATATTGTTCTATTATCCATGCGAGTTCCAAGCGAACTTCACTATAGTCAGAGTTATCCATACTGAACTGTTCAGGACGCAGCCATATGTCGAAACAACCCGTTCTGAAGTCCAACATCCTGCTTTCCAATCCGATTACCTGCTTCGAATTAGAGAAATGTGTTCTCCAGAAGTCTAAGCGCAGTTTGCTGTGGGGGAAAAAAAACAGTGTACCAAAGACTAACGTTCCAACAAAGTTCACATAGGTGCTGTTTGTGTTACTGACCATTTCACCCGAATTGTTTCGCTTACTGAAGTAGCTTAGCAAAGTTTTGATGCTGGAACTGTTAAACACAAAGTTCTCCTCTACAAAGACCGACTTTATGAAGTCTCGAGCCTTTTATCTAGCGGTGGTTTTCTCGTATACAGAACTTTAACTTACCTAAAACAGAGAAGGGGAATTATTTGAAGGGTAAGAGCCCTGCCTGCCTAGCGCTCAGCGACAGGAAATTAGCAACTCTCGTCCAAGTGCGAATGCGCTCTGACATTCCCAAACAACATCATCCCGAACAACACGGCACGGATCTGTCCTTCTGTCGCCGCGAGGCCCGACTACACTCCCGATTTCCTTAATTGTTGAGAGAATGCTCAGGGAAAGATTCAGCGCAATCAGCTGCCGGTATCCAGGTGGATCAGGGTGACACACTCGCGAACACCCCTCCCAGATACTGAAGGTAGCCAGGTCACTTCATTGCGCACCACCGCTAAGGTTGCCAGATTGAGCTGGAATGAACACCTTTTCCCTCACACGCTCCACCCACAAAACACGTAACGCCGAAACACTGCGTTACGTAGCCGACACCTGCAAAACCGGATTAAAGTTCTCAAACTCTATAACCTGCATTAAACCATAAACCATGTGGTTTTCAGAACTATCTATGTACGATAAGCATGGTTTGTACCCACAAGGCATCATATGTACTCATATGTGGAATAATCCAAACTTCAAATTCAGTAAGTAGATCACATACAGCTGGCCATTATAATTCATTATAAAACGGGTATAACTCTGATTAGCTGAGCTGTGACATTATTGACAATAACACACACCTCTGACCGCTTCACTTCGGGGCCAAGGGATTCCCCATGCCCATCCAAGGGAGAAGATGTCCTGGGACAAAAATACCTAGGACAGGGCGCCAATCTATCGCTGGGCACACACTCAATCACACACACACACACACACACACATAAACACACTCTATATGGGGTAATTTGGAGAATTGAATTGACCTTGATCCATGTCTCTGGACTGTGGGAGGAAACCAGAGAACCCAGAGGAAACCCATGTGGACATGGGGAGAACATGGAAACTCCACCCAGATTAGGATTTGAACCGGGAATCCCTAATGATGAGAGGAGAACATGCTAACCACTAAGCCACCCTGCCACCCGTGCTCAGTAATCATTGCATAAATTAAATTATTAATGTGGACTGACTTTCCTTCAGTGATGTTTAAACAATTTGTTTAAAGGCGGCACGGTGGCTTAGAGGTTAGCACATTCGCCTCTCAGCGCTAGGGATTCCCGGTTCGAATCCCCATCTGGGTGGAGTTTCCATGTTCTCCCCGTGTCTGCGTGGGTTTCCTCCGGGTTCTCCGGTTTCCTCCCACAGTCCAAAAAGATGGATCAAGTCAATTGAATTCTCAAAAATTGCCCCATATAGAGTGTGTCTGTGTGAGTGAGTGTGTGCCCAGCGATGGATTGGCGCCCTGTCCTGGGTCTGTCTGCCCAGCGCCCGAGATGTTCTCCCCTGGATGGGCATGGGGAACCCCACCGCGACCCTAATAGAAGATAAAGCGGGAGATAATGAATGAATGAATTTGTTTAAATTAATTGAAGCAATTTATCACCCTACTCCTCCCCCCTAGGTTGCCACAGCTAGTTATGGACTTAAATTTTACAAGTTCATTGTTTCCCACTCCACACAAACATATTTATTTTACAATTTAATTAACTGTACTTCGTAAGAAATTGTGTTAATTGGTAAATAAAGTTTTTAAGCTTTAAGTAAGACTTTAAGTAAGCTTTAAGTAAGTATTGCTTTCTTGGTCAGCCCTTACCTTATTTTAAAAGTACATTGTTGCCCACTTCACACAAATAGATTTCATTTACAATTAATTTAACTGCACTTTATAAGAAATCAGCCTTTATCTTACAACATTAATAAATCATGGCACTGTTATGGGCGTTCTGCCCTGTAGGAGTTGTGCCCATAGTCGCCATGGCCTAAATGAGCCGTGGTGGGCGTTTCTTATTTTTATTTCTAAAAGGTGGCAACCATACCTCTTTACAGTAATTTATTCACAATAACACACACCATCTCCTGCCTCATAGCTTTATTATTACTTCCAGTCCTTAAATCTGATTGGCTGAGCCATTTGTTCAGCCGTGACATTTTTGACAATAACATTAACACATTTGATCGTTTCACATTCGTATAAAGGCAGGATATAAAATACATTGTTTTCCCCGATGTTTTTTCATGAAATGCTTTCTGTAATTTGGCCACTGGATGGCAGTATTTGGTTGTTAGAGAAACTAGAAACCTTTCACTCTGTTCGCTGTGAAAACCGGATAATTTCCATCGCAGAAGACCAGATTATTATCGGGTTTGCTTTCATTGATGCATTTATGAATTAAACCATGTTTTTTTTTTGTTTTTTTACAACATAGTATGTTTGTAACCGGTTAATGAAAACAATAAGACACTCAAGGTTGTGTATTATTGTGAATAAATCACGGAATATAGATATAACACGCCCTATCGTTTTAGTGTTACATCATAACACAATATACGCGAATTTTTACATATAATGCAAAAAATCAAGTAAAATTATATGCCAATATAGTGAGTAAACTTTAATGTTAAAATAAGAAAAAAAAACTAAAAAAATAGATTATTTATCCTACTTAGAAATCTATTCAATTCAAAAACATGATTTCTTTCACATTTTTAGTTTTTCTGACTTGTTAGGATCACACTTTTGCAGTGTGCGTGTATGTGATTTGCATTTAGCATAAGGGAAAGGTGCTTAAGGCGTGGTGTTACATGTTCATAACTGAAGCATGGCGTCATCATAAAGACATTATTTTAAAGTATTCTGATCCAGTACACTGTATTAATGTATGTTATATGAGCGATCTTCAATGTTCCCTGTAGAAAAGGATAATATTAATTTCTAAATGACATAAGATTAAATAGGGCGGCACGGTGGCTTAGTGGTTAGCACGTTCACCTCTCAGCACTAGGGATTCCCGGTTCGAATCCCAATCTGGGTGGAGTTTCCATGTTCTCCCCGTGTCCGCGCGGGTTTCCTCCGGGTTCTTCGGTTTCCTCCCACAGTCCAAAAACATGGATCAAGGTCAATTGAATTCTCCAAATTGCCCCATATAGAGTGTTTGTGTGTGTGTGTGTGTGAAGTGAGTGTGTGTGCCCAGTGATAGATTGGCCCAGCGATAGATTGGGGTGTATCTGGCCGGCGCCCGAAACGTTCTCCCCTGGATGGGCCTGTGGAACCCTCCGTGACCCTAGTAGAGGATAAAGTGGAAGATAATGGATGGATGGATGGATATGATTAAATAGATAAGATAAGATATGCCTTTTTTGGTCCCACAATGGGGAAATTCACATTCCTAGCAGCAAAGTGACAGTAATAAAGACATTTAAAAAGATGTATCTAATATATCTAACTAAGAGAGGAATTTAAAAAGCAATAATTACAATAGAAATAGAAATCAGCATATACAAAATAAAAATCAGAGTTATGTACATAACATCCATCCATCCATTATCTTCCACTTAATCCTCTATTAAGGTCGCGGGGGGGTGGGGGGGGTCCACCATACCCATCCAGGGGAGAACGTCTTGGGCTCTGGGCAGATACACCCAAGACAGGGTGCCAATCTATCGCTGGGCACACACTCACTCACACAGACACACGCTATATGGGGCAATTTGGAGAATTCAATTGACTTGATTCTTGTTTTTAGACTGTGGGATGAAACCGGAGAACCCGGAGAAAACCCATGCGGACATCATGGGGAGAACATGGAAACTCCACCCAGATTGGGATTCCGAACCTGGAATCCCTAGTGCTGAGAGGTGAACGTCCTAACCACTAAGCCACCATACCGCCCATGTACATAACATATAATAGAGAAATTAATTAATAAATTATTTATTCATTCATTATCTTCACTAAATCCTCTACTAGGGTCATGGGGGTGTTTCCCATGCCCATGGAGAGCGTTTCAGGTGCTTGGCAAATACAGCCAGGACAGGGCGCCTAATCCTGGGCACACACTTACTCACACAGACACACACACAAACACACATTATATGAGGCAATTTAGAGCATTTAATTTAACTTAAATCCATGTCTTAGGACTGTGGATGCAAACCGAAGAACCCGGAGGAAACCCACACGGACACAAGAAGAACTCCACCCAGATTGGGATTCGAACCTGGATCCCCAGCATAGAGAGGCGAAATGCCAATCACTAAGCAACTTTGCTCCCCAGAGAAGAAAATAAATAATTACAATTAAAAACAACAGTTACAATAGAAATCAGTATATACAAATATATGTATCTCTGCATTTCTGGAGTGTGCATGTTCTCCTCGTGTCATGGTTTCTTTCTTCAGTCTAAAGCAGTGATTCTCAATTATTTTCTGTTAAGCCCCCCATAGGAAGAAGAAAACATTTTGCGCCCCCCACACATGATTTATCCCCCCAAATTTATCAAAAATGTGGTGAAAAAGTATTTTTACACTCCCGCTGCAGTATGATTTGTCTATAAATTTGTTATAAATACAGCTCTTTCATAACAATGTATCCTTATTAACAATAAAGAAAACAAAAAAGAAAGAAGTATAGATCAACTTAGAACAAAGAATCATTTTATTAAATTAGTTTTTTAGTTTGTAACAGAAACGAATTTGTTCAGTTCACTTAATATCACTTGCTCTGTGATTTCTTGTTATGCGCCCCCCCCCCTCTCCCATGCGCCCCACTATTTGAGAAGCACTGGTCTAAAGACATGTAATTCAGATAAACTGGAGATTAAGGAGGATCTAAGAGTACGGACAGGTGTAGAAATTATTAATTGTATCTCAGTTCTTGTTCTTTTAAATTTTAGAGATCATTCCATCTCAATGAATATATTGAATAATACTGTGCAAGTAATTTGTGAATCCTATTTCATGTCTAGATTTGTGTTAATAGTCAGTTCAGGGGTTCTTCCTTTTTTTCAGATTTTTTTCATGTACGTGAATAAGAAATGTGTCAAATATATTAAAATTGCATGTCCTGTGATTGCCTTACACCTAATTTAGACATAAATCCTAATAATTTGATTAAAAAATACAAGAAACAAAATATGCAAAACTGTCTTAAACATTTATCACTCCTATAGCAGCTGTAGATTTGGGTATAAAACTTTTATTAGCACCATTACTAATTTCACAATATCGTCAACTGATGAAATATATATATGGTCTCTCTCTCTCTCTCTCTCTCTCTCTCTGAGTGAGTGTGTGCCCAGCGATGGATTGGTGCCCTGTCCTGGGTCTATCTGCCCAGCGCCCGAAACATTCTCCCCTGGATGGGCATGGGGAACCCCACCGCGACCCTAATATACAGTAGGATAAAGCGGAAGATGAATGAATGAATAATAAGGGCGGCATGGTGGCTTAGTGGTTAGCGCTTTTACCTCTCAGCACTGGGTATTCAGGTTTGAATCCCAATCTGGGTGGAGTATCCATGTTATTCCCATGTCCATGTGGGTTTCCTCCTGGTGCTCCGATATCCTCCCACAGTCCAAAAACATGAATCAAAGTAAATTGAATGCTCCAAAATGCCCCATATAGAGTGTGTTTGTGTGTGTGTGTGTGTGTGTGTGAGTGAGTGTGTGTGCCCAGCAATAGATTAGCGCCCTGTACTGGATGTATCTGCCCAGTGCCCAAAACCTTCTCCTCTGGATGGCAAGGGTTGGATGGATTCTTCTGATTCTGATTGACACTAACACAGTGTTTTTTTATTATTAAGAAAAAAAAATTATAATAATAATATATTTTATTTTTTAGGCGCCTTTCTTGACACTTAGGCCACCTTACACCACAAATAAAACACAACAAAATACAAAACCACAATACAATCGATTATAAATAAATTAAGCAAAATAATAAAAATTTATCAAAGCATTTATAGTCATCAAAGTGAATATGCTAATCTAAACAAATAAGTTGCAAGTTTAGATTTAAATTGTGAAAGTGAATCAATGTTAAGAAGGTTAGGTGGAAATAAATTCCATAGCTGGGGAGCTTTAAACTTGCCTTGTTTTCTAACTCAAATTTGCACTAATAATATTTTCTTAATAATGACATACTGAGTGACTTAATTTAGTTCTAATATACAATATTTGTTGTATGATAGTTGAAGGTTTTCTTCTAATCCTTGAAATAATTTAGAAATACATTGGGTCACTGGTGCAAAAAAGAATTTTGCTGTCATTTGGAAATTCATAGAAATAGATTTAATATTATCTCCATCACTTGATGCAGAATGATTTTTTTTAATATAGAATTTACTTTAATGCTATTCATTTTCAAACAGTGAGCATTATATATGATTTGCTAATATGGAGATGAACAAAAGAGAGTTTGACTACTACTAAGAAAGATCCTACTACTACTTAAATGTTATTGTGGTTAAATAATCATTACTGGAAATTGTATTAACAATATCTGATGGACATAACTTTGTGCATTTTAAGCCAATTTTTAATTACAGACTGTGACACAGATATCCTCCAATCCAATTACAGCAGACTTGAATGAGGTACAGCTCATCAGCTTGTATGACAGCATTCCAAGAAGTGTTTTTAGAGTCACAGAAGTGCCACACCTGCTGCTAGTTCATTAACATTGATTGCTTATGACTGGTTTCAGTTATTTTGTAATGCTGTATTCAAAGGCACCTTGTGTAAGCCCAAAGATCAAATCAATATAGAGACCAGATAAAGATAATTTAAAAATTTTTTATCCTGTCATGTCTGGTAGCTTTTGCAATCTGAATGGTAATCTGACTGCACTGATGTACCATACATGTTTGCTTTTACGTTTTTACAGGAACAGTTCTACAGATTATTGTAGCCTATTCCTGTTAATTGTGCTTTTATTTGATTGATTTGAATTATTCCGCAAATGCATGACAGGGGAAAAAAGAGGAGGAAAAGAAGAAAGAGGGAAAAAAAGAAACAATCTAAAAAAAATACATACATACTTATATATATATGTATATATATGTGCCCCTGTTATGGAATGCATTCATGATGAGGTCAAGAAACCGCGACCATTCTCCCATGGCCCAGCGACAGATAGGGAAAGACCAGGGGGACCCAGACCAACCGAGGCCAACGGGAACCTGAAGACCAGGGGCCACACAACCCGATGGCCATCGCACACGCACCGCAGAGGAGGAAGGACGGAGACCCCAGACGAGGCCCCCACGGACAGGGGGCAGGAACCCGGAGAGTCAGAGGCAACGAGACATCCAACCCTCCCCCCCAGGCCAGCACCCCCAGCAAGAGCTGAGCATGCGGCTCCCAAGGCCCCAGCACCCGCATTACCAAATAACAACCCGACCCCCGGTAGAGCCCCCCCCCCCCCACACACACACACACACACACACACACACACACACACCAAGGAAGCCCAAACCACCCCCAGGACATCACCACCAAGGTAAGAGGTCAGACACCACACCATGGTGACAGCGACGCCCAGTGTCCCCGAAGGTGACGAGCTCAGCAGGCTACAGATCCAGGACCCCTCGTCCACACCCTCACATTCACACAAGTGCCCATTCATCCCAATTGTACACACCAATCTCACACTCATGCACACATTTAACAAATAAGGACAACTGGCGTGAGCCGGGGACACCGGCATTGGGCCCGCAGTGTCCCAGTGAGGCAGCCAGCCAGTCCCCACCCCAGGTAGGGCGCACAGGGCCAGGCGTGTGAAGACCCGCCCTCCCCCTCCTCCCACCCAACGTGTTGCAGTGAATGTGTAAAGTGAAAGTGTGTCTGAAAGCTACAGTGCAAATAAAATTAGGGGGACCGATGTAACATGAGCACTGAATAACAGCACCCAATCACACCACAAGATCATTTTAGAACATTATAAATAACAATACAGATACAAGGGCGGCACGGTGGCATAGTGGTTAGAACATTCACCACTCAGCGCTAGGGATTCCCGGTTTGAATCCCCATCTGGGTGGAGTTTCCATGTTCTCCCCGTGTCCGCGTGGGTTTCCTCCGGGTTCTCCTGTTTCCTCCCACAGTCCAAAAACATGGATCAAGTCATTTGAGTTCTCCAAATTGCCCCATATAGAGTGTGTATGTGTGCGTGTCTGAGTGAGTGTGTGCCCAGCGATAGATTGGCGCCCTGTCCTGAGTGTATCTTTCCAGTGCCCGAAACATTCTCCCCTGGACGGGCATGGGGAACCCCCCCGCGATGCTAATATAGGATAAAGCAGAAGATAACAGATACACTATAGATACAACAGAATATTAAGTCTTTATAAAATGGGTACTTTTGGTCCTTAAATCTGTTTAGCTGAGCTGTTTGTCCAGTCGTAACAATGTTGACAATAATACACAACTCTGACCACTTCACATTCGTATCAATGCGTGTTTATCATAAACTACGTTCTGTAATTTGGCCACTAGATGACTATTTGATTGTTAGAGACCTGGAAACCTGTTACTCAGAGATGAGATTTCACTTTAAAAATTGGACTACATTACGTCATGGAAGACCAGTTTATTTGTTTATTTTATTATTATTCTTTTTTTAATTTTAAATTTTCTATTACTATAGAAATTTGCTGCCTTCTTAAAGAAACATATGCTGTTTAAGATCACATGGACAAGCCAGAAGTTTATTCAAACAATGTTTTCAAAATAGAGACAAAATTAGATGATAAATAGATTTAATGTGGAGTGCATTCATTTCAGCATAAAAACCCATCCTGTGAAATAGTTTGGGCAGATTTTGTTACGATGCTATTCACGATGCACTATACGATGCTATGCTATAAACTTGCTAAATTTACAATTATAAACAACTGCTACTAAAAATACACTTTTTTAAACATTTATAAACGTGAAGATATTTTGCACCTTGCCGCTCACACCACCAGAGGGCCACCTGCACCAACTCCCATTTACTTAATGTTTATCGTCCTGTATATTGTCTGTTGCATTGTTCCCTTCCATTACTTGAATGTTTATTGTACTTCATATTGTCTTGTATTTATTGTAATTATTGTTTTGCACTAGCTTTTTGCACACATGCTGGGTTGTGTAGTTGCTGTTCTGTGTGGCACCGTGTTCTTGGAGAACGTTGTTTCGTTCCACTGTATACTATACACCACTTTATATTATTGGAATGACAAGTAAAATACTTAAATACTATTTAATTTTTTTTAAACACTTTCATTCAAAATTTTATTTCATTAATTTTATTTTTTCCCTTTATTTCTGGCTTCAGATGTTATGGTTTAGAATTTACATCATGAAAAAACTCATATATACACCATTTAGCCAAACCTTTTATTAACTCAGTTCCACAGAAAAAGTTGAAGCCATATAAACAGATGTGCATACAAAGTTTATAATATTCGTATACTAAAGTTTGTGTCTTTGAGAGTTAAGGAAAAGTAGGTAGATAAAAAAAGCAAACTATCTCCCCATTTCAAAAAGATAACAAGAAAATATGAAAAGCATATGCAAGTGTAACAACTGTGTCTAGCAGAACAATAAGTAGACTTTACGAAGGGACACACACATATACATATATATATATATATATATATATATATATATATATATATATATATATATATATATATATATATATATATATATATATATATATATATATATATATATATATATATATATATATATATATATATATATATATATATATATATATATATATATATATATATATATATATATATATATATATATATATATATATATAAAAAAAAACTGTACAGTCATGGCCAAAAGTTTTGAGAATGATCCAAATATTAATTTTTACAAAGTCTACTGCTTCAGTTTTTATAATGGCAATTTGCATATACTCCAGAATGTTATAAAGAGTGATCAGCTTAACAGCAATTAATTGCAAAGTCAATATTTGCCTAGAAAATGAACTTTATCCCCCAAAACACATTTCAACTTCATTGCAGCCCTGCCTTAAAAGGATCAGCTAACATCGTTTCAGTAATGATTAAGTAAGAATGACACCACTGGTCATTTTAAAAGGAGGCTGGTGCTTGGCATCATTGTTTCTCTTCTGTTAACCTTGGTTATCTCTAAAGAAATGTGTGCAGTCATCATTGCACTGCACAAAAATGGCCTACCAGGCAAGAGTATCACAGTTAGAAAGATTGAACCTCAGTCGACAATCTATCGCATCATCAAGAATTTCAAGGAGAGAGGTTCCATTGTTGCCAAAAAGGCTCCAGGGCACCCAAGAAAGACCAGCAAGGGCCAGGACCGTCTCTTAAAAGTGTTTCAGCTGTGGGATCGGGCTACCAGCAGTGCAGAGCTTGCTCAGGAATGGCAGCAGGCAGGTGTGAGTGCATCTGCACGCACTGTGAGGCAGAGACTCTTGGAGCAAGGCCTGGTCTCAAGGAGGGCAGCAAAGAAGCCACTTCTCTCCAGAAAAAACATCAGGGACAGACTGATATTCTGCAAAAGGTACAGGGAGTGGACTGCTGAGGACTGGGGTAAAGTCATTTTCTCTGATGAATCCCCTTTCCGATTGTTTGGGACATCTTGAAAGCAGCTTAGTCGGAGAAGACGAGGTGAGCGCTACCACCAGTCTTGTCTCATGCCAACTGTAAAGTATCCTGAAACCATTCATGTGTGGGGTTGCTTCTCAGCCAAGGGATCTCTCAGTCTTGCCTAAAAACACAGCCATGAATAAAGAATGGTACCAGAATGTCCTGTGAGAGCAACTTCTCCCAACCATCCAAGATTCTGACAAAATGCAAGCATTGATTGTGCAAGAATGGACTGCTATCAGTCAGCATTTGGTCCAGAAGTTGATTGAGAGCATGCCAGGGAGAATTGCAGAGGTCCTTAAGAAGAAGGGTCAACACTGCAAATATTGACTTGCTGCATTAACTCATTCTAACTGTCAATAAAAGCTTTTGTTACTCATAATATGATTGCAATTATATTTCTGTATGTGATAAAAACATCTGACAAACACACATAAAAACCAGAGGGCAGCAGATCATGTGAAAGTATAATATTATATTTGTGTCATTCTCAAAACTTTTGGCCATGACTGTATATGTATGTGTATATATATATATATATACACACACACACACATATATATATATATATATATATATATATATATATATATATATATATATATATATATATATAGTTGATGGGCACTGGCAATTTTCTCCTGGTCACAAGTATTTCCTCTTCAGATGTTGCACAGTAAGGCAAAGCATGTGACAAACTATATGCAACACTATGAAAAAGCTACTTATTGCTCATTTGAACTGAGCAAAAATACAAAAAATAGGTTATTATTAAGGTAAAAAAGTGGAGGGGAGAAAAGCATTTACATTCATTGACGTATATTTGTACGGTGATTATGATGTGAATTTTAAACACTGATCAAGAAATGTACTGACAATTTGTGACTGATGCTAAAACTATGACCATGATTTGTAGCTTTCCAACATATCTGCACAAAACTCATTCCATCATCTTTACAAGGGATAAACTGCATGGTTTTTGAAAACATTACATGGTATTTACACCTTTTTTCAGTGTTGGCCAGAAGTGCTGGTTCGTATCGCCTTCTCAAATAAAGACGCTTTAGCTAAGATTCTGTAAAGAAACAGTCATAAAGCAGCCCATAAATTGTAAGCAATAACAAATTCAGCAAGGGTTATCATATTGTTTCTAATTTGTAATAGCCAGATAATGTTACAAATGTCTGAAGCATATTCATAAAACATACAGAGCGATCCTGTAGGCTCAAATACTCTTAACGGCTTTAGTTTGTAAACAAAGGCCGATTTTGCCTGCTAGAAGTCACGACTAATTAAGTTTGCAGTGTTGCTCCCAGACAGCATGAGTAATGCATAACTGTACAAAATAAACAACAGTATTTTAGACAGAGGTGCATTTCCGCTGCAAGGTCGATCTGCTGGTTTTTAAAAAATATAAATAATAAACAAAGGTGCAGCCTTTTCAAAAGACTGCAATCTGGTTCTGCCTTTTGAATCCGTCGGATTTCCAATAAAGTCATTAGAAGGTCCCTAAAGTTGTTAAAGTAGTTGTAGTACCTCACCGAGGTTGTGCAATGTGCACCGAGAAAAATGCACTCAAATCAGAAACAGTCCGGTGGAAAAGATAATGAGGATAGACCAAAAAGTATATCAAGACAAAACAAAGAAAAAGCAGGGCCTGTGGTTTGACAGGACGGCATGAGAGCATAAAGGTGTTTGATATTGATCTCCTCTTCGCTGCTTTCAGTTCCTGCAGAAAAAACTGATTCGGCCTTGTTTCAAACTGTGACTACATTAGGTCTGTGCCCTTATTTAGCTACAGTATTGCACATCAAGTACAAAATATTACAAATGCAGAATAGAATTTTGCCTGAAGCTGTGGGGCCAAAGCAACCACTGAGAGGAAAACAAAACAAAACAAAAAAAATACTAATTTAAAATCCAACTTCATGCAGGTCCGGTTTTGTTTAATTGAATGTTAAATCTCCACACCTTTTAATTTGGCCTTTAAGTAAATACACCTAAAGGTCTAGTTGGTCCAAATAGTTGGTCTGATTTTGTTTAAATAAAAAAGTAATACAGGAATCATTGTCATTTCATAGTTACCTACTATAAATACCTGACTGGCTTTCAGAAAAGTAAATCCTATGGTCCTTGTTTGCCGCTGCAAACTCGATTTTCAGATTTCAGGTTGTGGTGTAGTGTTCCCTCGTACATCCACTGAATGAAAGCAATGGGGGGAAGGCCACATAAGCGACAAACGTTTACTGGATGGTAAATTCTCACCACTATGTTATGGAAAGCACAATGTGGGTGTTGTGACGAAATGTGACGGTGTGTAAGGCAAATCAAACTGGTAGAAAGGCCCACAGTCTGAAGAGTGTGAAGTCCAGCAAGATGTAAACTTCAGATATTCCAGCTTTGGGTCATTCAGGTGTTGGTAGGGAAAAATGTGTCAGTGGTGCAAAAGAGCAACGTCTACCCGAAGCACCCAGTAAGGGGTGCTGGACTCAGTGGCGCACAGGCATAAACGGGCAAAGGAGTCATCCTAACAGGTTCCACTGGCTGAGTAAGAGAACTTAGGGAAGTGGGGTCTCCGCTCACTGTCAAACGGCTCCATGTTTTCATCTGAGTGTGAGAAAAAAAGAGAGATGTTGATGTGAGAAAAACGATTTATTTTATATGGAAAATGTTTATATCTCATAATCATTTTAAAGCAAAGAGAACAACTAGTTCTTGTGCACAACCTTGAGTGCCTTATTGCTTTTATAAAATGGTTACAAACACACTATCATAAAAAAATCAATGTTTACTTCATAAATGCGTTTATTAAAGCATAAACGTTCTTCTGTGGCATAATCTAGTCCAGTTTTTAAAGTGAACGAGTAATCTCCTTATTTATCTCCGAGTAACAGGATTCCAGATTACTCTAACAATCAAATACTGCCATCTAGTGGCCAAGTTGCAGAATGCATTCATAAAAAACATGCATTGACACAAATGTGAAGTGATCAGAGGTGTGCATTACTGTTGATGTCATGGCTGGACCAGAACTGTTTTATGAAAAAACGTTAATATTCAGTTGTATCTGTATTGTTATTTTGAATGTTTTAAAATTATTATCTGGTTTCTCTCTCTCTCTTTCTCCATTACTGTTACAAAGCCATTCTGATTCAGTTGTTGTCTGGCATTAATATCCACCGAATAAGTTACATATTACTATTTATCCAGAGAAATAGGCATTAAATATTGCTGTTTATGTTAAAGTCAGCATACATGTATGTTTATTACATACAGTCAGCATGTCAAGAAAATCTAATAAAAAGAAAAAAAGTTATTAAAAACATTGTGTTCTAATGGTTGTGTTAATGAGTGCACATATCGGTCGGTTAGCCTGGTACCCAAAGGTTAATACTTCGTACTTATATTTGGCCTGAAATAAGTGGTTTAATGCATCTTTATAAAACAAGAAGTTTTGGTCCTTAAATCTGATTGGCTGAGCCATTTGTCCAGCTGTGACATTAATGAACACCTTTGACCGCTTCACTATTGTATAAATGCATGATATACAATACATTATTTTTAATTAAAATAAACTATGTTCTGTAATTTGGTAACTAGAAAGCAATATTTGATCTTTAGAGGAACCAGAAACCTATTACTCAGCGATCAGCATTCACTTTCAAAACCGGACTAGATTACATCGCGAAAGACCATCCATCCATCATCTCCCGCTTTATCCTCTAGTAGGGTCGCGGTGGGGTTCCCCATGCCCATTCAGGGGAGAATGTTTCGGGCGCTGGGCAGATAGACCCAGGACAGGACGCCAATCCATCGCTGTCGCGGAAGACCATGGTTAACCCAAGTTTATGCCAGAGCTGCAACAATCCAGCAGGGGGCAGCACTTGCATACTAAATTACACATTCTAACTTAAGGCCCATGGTCCACTGTGATAATAAGTGGAATTTGCTGGTGGTATTTATTTTTGTTAAATGCACAGTTCTGTGAATGCATGTTCCTTTTAACATTCATTCATTCATTATCTCCCGCTTTATCCTCTATTAGGGTCGCGGTGGGGTTCCCCATGCCCATCCAGGGGAGAACGTCTCGGGCGCGGGGCAGATAGACCCAGGACAGGGCGCCAATCCATCGCTGGGCACGCACTCACTCACACAGACACATTCTATATGGGGCAATTTTGAGAATTCAATTGACTTGATCCATGTTTTTGGACTGTGGGAGGAAACCGGAGAACCCGGAGGAAACCCACGCAGACACGGGGAGAATATGGAAACTCCACCCAGATGGGGATTCGAACCGGGAATCCCTAGCGCTGAGAGGCGAACGTGCTAACCACTAAGCCACCGTGCCGCCCTTCCTTTTGACAGAACTGGGTTAATATATTTCCTGCTTTAAAACCATATACAAATTATTGTTGTGGCAAAAAATGAACAGTATATCCCCCATCATTTAGCTGACACTTCCACCCAAATTGGTTTTTCTTCAAATACAATCAAGAATTGCAGGGGGAAAACATGGAAACCCGACCCAGTTCAGCATTCGAAACTAGATCCCCAGCGCTGAGAGGCAAACTAACTACCTTGCTAACTACTAAGTTAAGAAGTTAATTAATTTAAACTATTGATACACCTTTACCAGGGAGTTAGTACTTTATTCCATTAAATATAAGATTCTTTTATATTCCAATTCAAAAGATTCTTTTTTTTCTTCTTCTTCTTTTTACAAAGAACAGGGTTATCATTAGTTTTTTTTTTTTTGGTTTATATAGTCTTTTTTTTTTTAAAGAAAATTACGTATGGTTAACCCAAGTTTATGCAAGAGCTGCAACAATCCAGCAGGGGGAAGCGCTTGCACACTAAAATGTACATTATAACCTAAGGCCCATGTGCTGTGATACTAAGTGGATTTGTTGTTGGATTTGCCACAGTTGTATTTAGATTTGTTGAAGGCTGAGACCACTACAGTTCTGTGAATGCATATTCATTTTAACAGAACTAGGTTAAAATATTTTCTACTTTTAAATCATATCCAAATTATATATTGTGCTTCATCCCCAGCATTTGACTCACACTTTCACCAAAGTGGTTTACAAAGGTCATTGCATCATACAGTCCACAAAAGCTTTGCCCGATGAAGCAACAGAGGCAGATGCTGAGGCTTAAGCCACTGATCAACAGGTCTGAACTTGGATTTATATTGGACTGCTTTTGGCTTGCTCTTTGGGGGTTTCATGCTTTTAACACTGTAAAGCTGCCTTTTGACTAAAGTGAAATGAGTTTACAAGTACAAGTACATTTTTGGTTTATTGAGACGTACCTTCTCCTGGTGGTGTTATAGTGATGGTCTGTGCCGTGAACTCCTCATCAAAATACCTTGTGTCTGTTTCCGAGGTAACCTGGGGCTTAAAAGGAGGGGTGAGCTGAGGAAAAACAGAAAAGAGAAATGTATCTTTGCTGGAATTAGTGCTGGATCAATTACTCCAGTTTATACAAGCTAATTTTTAAGTTCCACAATAACAACAAAGTTAAGATAATGACTTATGGATATTGTAATTTAATGTAGATCAACTTTAATAGAGGCTGTTTTTTTTCTAATCCCAAATGTTTATCTTTTAACAGTTCTAGACTCTACATAAGTCAGGCCTGTCTCTATCGCTGGGCACACACTCACACAAACACAATCTATATGGGGCAATTTGGAGAACTTAATTGACTTGATCCATGTTTTTGGACTGTGGGAGGAAACCGGAGAACCCGGAGGAAACCCACGCGGACACGGGGAGCACATGGAAACTGCACCCAGATGGGGATTCGAACCAGGAATCTCTAGCGCTGAGAGGCGAACGTGCTAACCACTAAGCCACCGTGGATCAAGGTCAATTGAATTCTCCAAATTGCCCCATATAGAGTCTGAGTGTGAGTGAGTGTGTGCCCAGCGATAGATTGCCCCTCTGTCCTGGGTGTATCTGCCCAGCGCCCGAAACGTTCTCTCCTGGATGGGGATGGGCATGGGGAACCCCCCCGTGACCCTAATAGAGGATAAAGCAGAAGATAATGGATGGATGGATGGATGCTCTGTTTGGGGAAATGTGGGTTACAGAGATTGTTGTACATTTGTGCTGTATACTGTGTGTTTAACTAAAATCAGGTTTTCTTCATGCTATTTGCTGGAATGTGTTTAATAAAAGAGCAATTCTAACAGATTCGACAATACTAACATTGTGTGTAAACAGGTTTCAATATAAAAGCCTAAAAAATACAGATTGACCCCGGTAGATCTCGATGACCTGTCCAATGGAAAAGTAGATCTCGGGCCAAAAAATTGTGGGCACCCCTGCCTTAAGGCATACCAACACCGAAACTTTACTTTGCATACAATAAACAGGAGCATTTACTTTCAAATGATTAAGCTGACCACTTTCATTAGCAAGATGTACGTTTAACGAAAGAGTAAAAAATGTGTACAGACTTTGAATACCTTTTTTTCATAAACATCTTGCCAGACAATTCCAGCAAAAAACTTGTGCTGCATGATTTCTTTTGCGTCATCAGGTCCACCACCTAACCTAAAAAGCCAATTACATACAAAAGAAATGATTAATGTCTTAAATTAACTGAAATTGTAGCACTAATGTAAAAATACACAGCAGTTTACTATATAAAGTTATAAAACAAGTAGATCCAGTCCTTAAATCTGATTGGTTGAGCCGTTTGACATTATTGACAACACACACCTCTTCACACCGCTTCACATTCGTATCAATGCGTGGATATACAATACATTATTTTCCCTATGTTTTATCTAAATTACATTCTGTTATTTGGTCACTAGATGGCGGTATTTGGTTGGTATAGAAACCGGAAACCTGTCAATCAGCGATCAGCGTTTACTTAAAACAATGGACTAGATTATGTTGCGAAATACCAGTTTTTTTAATGTTTATGCTTTCAATAAATACATTCATAATCACAATTTTTTTTTATTATAATGTGTTTGTAATCATTTTATAAATGCAATAAGGTACTTGAGGTTGTGCATTATCAGATCATGGGAATTCCTGGGAATGCTATGGAATTGGGATCATGGAAATTTATCAGGAATGGGTATTATGGAGAGCTCGACTAATAACACCTCTATCCCGTAATTTATTCACAATAATGCACACCCCGTCATACCTTATTTGTTTAGTGTGTTTTCTAAATCATTACTCATAATTCTTAGGTGTAAACTTCTAAGATGTAAAAAAAACAATGGGGTTGATCCTCACCGTTGTTTGGGGTCTTTCTTAAGAAGACCAGACAGCAATGACTTGGCTTCCGGTGCAAGTGTGCGGGGAAAACGGATGTCCTCCATGAGGATGAGCTCAAACAGGCGTTCATGGTCCTGGTTGTAGAAGGGCAGCCGGCCACACATCATCTCGTACATGACCACCCCTAAGCCCCACCAGTCCACAGCGCGGCCATAATCGTTATCCTCCAGCACCTGTATCATGTACCAAATGATTTACAGCATGTAATCAAAATAATTGTTTATTTTGACACAGACACAGTAACACTAAACATGAATGACCAGCTCACACTGCTAAGACTACGTTGTAGGCATCCCTTCTAATTGAGCCCCAGATAAAAGGAATGGCCACATCAAACAAAACCAAAAAATTATTTTTGATTCCAGAATGTCAAACCCCTGTGATGTGTTTGGTCTGCAGAATTACTACCAACACACAGTTACATTTGACTAGACTGATTGATTTGCCTAAAAACTTAGAATACAAAACAGCAAGGAAATTCTCCTAAAACAAGAGTTTGAGCAATTAACTGTTTCTAAAAAACATATACAAGAAACATATACAAGAGAGGCTGAATAAGATGAAAAAATAGGTTGGAAAATAGTCCATAATTATCACCAAACATATACCTGTATGCCAAGAAATTTTTAATGAACAGACTTCATTTTAAGACCACCACACCCATCAGCATAGATATATACAGAAGCACCTTTGCTATTAAAATGGCATAAATATAGACTTTTGGTGAGATGTCTCATGCAGAGTCTAAAGTAGGGCCACTTGGTATCTTGGCAGTGAATTGTTAACACTTACATAAACCCATGGCATGTTTCATTTGGCAGCTTTGCAAACTTTTACATTAACAATAAGCACAATACAAAATAATATACCATTATTCTACATCAAGACAAAACAGTGCCATTGCATACTGTGCCATTGAAATAGCAGTCCACCAAAGTCAGACAACACCTGGCTCTTAAAGAGATTAGTAGGTGACACGCCCAAAACACACCAATGGACAATTAAGAGGATTAGTACATGTCTTTTGTAATTTTGCCATCATTACTATAACAAAGAGACACTGACACTCGCTAAATGGCTGCACGGTGCAAAAATCACTAAAATAGGGCCCTAAGTGTGTTGTCAGGCTGTGAGAAAGAAGAAGAAAACATTGTTTTAAGAAACCATTTTTAAACATTAGATGACAACCCCTAAGACTGCTTTACAGTATGCCCAGAAATCAATGCAAGAATCGTTTAGGAGAAAAAAGTAAGAATTTATATGTTATCAGGATTATAGGAAGAAATGTGTGAAAGTGACAGTGATGTACAGTATGTATAGGACACTCCTACTGACAACTGAATGCAAGATGCTTAAAGTATTGAGAGGCCACTTGTTGTGAATGTGAGGGCAGTCAAACAGGGTTGCTACAAATCAGTTGCCTGGCTAAGTAAATATCAATATTTGATATGACCTGAAAACAGGACATTTACTTATTAAATGACTCCCTAACAATAAAAGTCTAATACTAGATATTAACAAAAATATATTCATTAAAAGTATATACATTTTAGGTGTACTACAACTGCTACGACTAAAACTACAATTAAATATGAGGATGCATTGGCCATGAGAAGTCTTCAGAGGGCTACTAATTACTTTCTATTTTCAAGTCATCTGGTATTATATTTTCAAATCATCGGGTATTATTGGATTAACGAGGGAATATATCGATATATCATCTGCTCCTCACACGTGAACTTTTAGATTTCAACCTGGAGACTATGGATTTCATTCCATACTAAGTTCAAAGTTAGATTATAATGTTGTAAGTAAGCACTGGAAAATAAAAACTATAGGGGCACAAAGTGGCCTTGCTTGTTTTATTATACTATATATATATATATATATATATATATATATATATATATATATATATATATATATATATATATATATTGATTTTCTTTTCTTAAACATTCCCAGTCTATGTCCCATGTGTGGGTTGCATGTTCTCCTAATTTACTTAGAGAGTTCTTTTTTTTTTCAAAGAAATGCAAAATGGTCACCTGATGCGCATCTTTTAATTTATTTTTACTACATTTATTTTGCATTTTTGTGCCATTATTGTGCACAAGGCCCCACCATATAGGCAGTTCACCAGGATTAGTGGTGACAAGCTAATCTTTGTGCTTCTGGAAAAAGGGCACATTGTTTTTTATGAGGTGTTGATGTGAGGATGTGTTTAAGTCTGTAAATGTTGCAGCAGGTATATGCTAGCATGTAGAATTTGTGGTTGAGTGAGCAAGGTGATTCATCCACTGTGCCACTGGAGGGAAGGCTATGTCACTGCTGGTAAGGTGAAGACAGCATGCTGCTTGGATTACTAACCGCTCTCTATTTCCAGCACCCCTGCCTTGTGACTCATGGCAAGGGAAAGACAGACAGACAGCTGGGCCTGCAGCTGCCCCGTATATGTAGACGAGTGGCACAGCTGTAGACCTGCCAGGAATGAAGGAGCCAAAGTGTGCCCCTTCACATATACATCAAGCTTTAATTATTATAGCAAATATCTATAACATTAATACAGTTAGGAGTGATTTTAAATTTCAATGTGTTCATTTGACATGGTGGCTTAGTTGTTAGCATGTTCGCCTCTCAGCACTAGGGATTCTGGTTCGAATCCCAATCTGGGTAGAGTTTCCATGTTCTCCATGTGCCCGTGTGGGTTTCCTCCACGTTATCCAGGTTCCTCACAAGGTAATTTGGCTTCTCTGAAATGCCTCATATAGTGCATATAGTGTGTATGTTTGTTCGTAAGTAAATATGCCTAGTGATTGATCGGCACTCTGTCCTGGGTGCATCTGCCCAGCGCCCGAAACGTTTTTCCCTGGATGGGCATAGGGAACCACACGCCCCCACCCACAACCCTAGTGGAGGATTAAGCGGAAGATAATGAAGAAATTAATTAGAAAATAATTTAACATGGAAGCTAAATATCAGATAAAAAGCTGCTTCATTATTCAATGCTTTCTTCTGTCACGTTAATTGTGCAGGTGGTGGAATTTAAAATATCTGTGTGAAAGGTGGGATACGTCTCTCAACAAACATTACTTTTACATTTTTTACTGGTACCATTTTTAATATATATTACCTTTCACTGTATTTATGTTTATTTGTATATAACTAAATAAAATGAACCTATGTTCTGCTAAGATATGGTTCCCAACCAAATTATTGGCAAGTCTGTGAAGAAATAGGTAAAAAGAGAAATTTAGCATTTGGTGAATGTACTTAAACTCATGCAGAAAGTATTTTTTATGGAAACTTTTGATAAACCTTTAACATTTAATTAAAAACAACATTCTAGGGAATTTTTATGCCAAGTCTTCACAGCCTCTGGCAATTGTTTTTCTGAAAAGATGGTTCCAAAAAGTTTTTCCTGTCAGATTTTGGCATAGATGTGGCTTGTAATAGAAATTCAGGTGACATGGTGACACTAAGATGTTCAGATTTCTGTAATATTTCAAAACTAATTTTTGTAGATTTTTTTGCCCAATCATACCTCTCCAAAAAAGCAAATAAGCACAGTGGTGAACCCATTTTTCATATTTCTACATATCTCTCTGACATAAGACAAAAAGTTTATACTAAAACTAGATATAAAGAAACTAATGAAACAAATTAAAAAACAAAATAAAAAAAATTAAATCAGCCTTCTTTGAAGAAAACGATTCAATATTCAATATTACAATTACAATTATCTGTAAATGTAGAAAGTGGGCGGCATGGTTCACTTAGTGATTGGAATGTTTGCATCTTAGCGCTGGGATTTTAGGTTTGAATCCTGATCTGGGTGTTTCCTTCCACATTAAAATCAAAAATATGTATTCATGGTAAATTGAATGCTCTAAATTGCCTTATATATTGTGTTTGCTTGTGTCTGTCTGTGTGAGTGAGTGTGTGCAGCAATAAATTTGCGCCCTGTCCTGGGTGTATCTGCCCAGTTCCCAAAACATTCTCCATTGGATGGGCATGGGAACCTCCACTGCGACCCTAGTAGAGGATTAAGTGGAAGATAATGAATGAAATGAAATTTAAAAGTCTGTAAACCTGGGGATGACAATCAAGTGTCAATGGATGCCTCAATTCTGTGAGTTATGTCAGTAATAATATGAAATTTGAAGCAACATTTTAGATGTAACAAAAAGTTTTTTTTTGCTTTTTTAGGTAATAAATTATTTTATAAACAGTAACTAAGAAATACTTAAAGAAAAGTAAATAGTAATCGGTAACTTTTTATATTTATGTGAAAGTGATCTAATTAACATCTGGCATCTCAAAACGTTTTAATTCTAAATTAAATTAAATCAACACACTGCAAGAGTGTATGAGTGTATCCTGACAAACCAGGTCTCTGTCGCTTTTCTATCGCTTCAGTCTGGCGGAATATTCCCAGACGGAAAGGCATTCCATTGCCCTAAGCACAAACAACCATCTCATTGTTTACAACGGAACGACCTGCAATGCTGCCCACCGGAGAGGCCTCGCTGTTTCCACGGTAATGTCCCTACACCCCCTCTTCAGAACTGGAGCTGCAATACCATGTTAATGTGGGGGTGAAAACCAACGGAGGGGTGGAAATGGGTGATAGAGGAATGCAAGTTGCAAAGATGGCAAACTCTATACAGGTGAAGGGTTGCAGGACAGCTTTTAGCTGCTTATAAAGGCCTAATGAGTAAACAGGGCACAGGAGGGATCATGCAGAGGTCATCAGCAACACAGGTGGTCCTACTGAAGGTCCAGACTAACGATGACATTGCTATTAAGAAAATGTACTTTTTCATTCCTATTTTGGACATTGTTACCACAAAGTAATAACAATGTTTTCTTAATGCTTTAGTTACTTCAATCATTACTTTACCTACTAATAATACTTAAGAATTTGAAGTAATATTTATGGTATGTTGCACAATAACAAGAAATGACCCTGTTCTCAATTTATTTTTATGGTTACAGCTTCTAACACCCCACCACCAATAGTTTAAGAGAGCTGCGACCTATAGTGCTTTTTACAGGACACTACCACTGACTGTCACTCATTTTTAGGAATTTTGTAAGAGCTTTAAAACCACACCTCTCCCTTGTACTCTCCTAGTGTCGCTTCCATACCCGACCAGAAGAGGTCACTGGACATAAGAAACTTACATTAAATCCCTCTCAATGCCTCTTCTTAAGCCAAAACCAAATGTGTCTGTAGCTGCAAGTCAGATCAGAGGTACATTAAAAAAAAATGTGCTAGTGCATAAGAGCACTAAACTAAATTAACTTTACATCACACAGAATGATAACCAGCATTTAAAACCCCTAATTAAACAAGTATCACCACTTTACATTTATATTTGGTCATTCAGCAGACCCTTTTATTCAAAGCGACATACAAGCTGAGCACAGGGTTAATCACAACATCCCTGGAGCAATGAGGGTTAAGGGCCTTGCTCAAGGATCCACATTGGTAACTTCAGTGGACCTGGGATTTGAACCCCCAACCTTCAGATTGAAAGCCCAATGCCCTAACCACTGAGCTACCGCGCCCTAAAAATATTTTATATTATATTGGAATACTCATTCATTATCCTTTATGCTTATGCCTCTACTAGGGTCACGGAGGTTCACCATGTGCATTTAGGGGTGTTTTCCGGCACTGGGCAGATACATTCAGGACAGGGCGGCATCTGTCTCAGGACACACACTCACTCACACAGACACACACACACACACACACACACACACAAACACACTATATGGGGCAATTTAGAGTATTCAATTCACCTTAATTCCAGGTTGTTGGACTGTGGGAGGAAACCATAGAACCCCGAGGAAACCCATGTGGACATGGGGAGAACATGGAAACCCAAATTGGGATTTGAACTCAGATTCCCGGCGCTGAGAGGTGAATGTACCAGCCACCAGTGAGATAATACCATCCATCTATCCATCCATCCATTATCTACCGCTTTATCCTATATTAGGGTCACGGGGGGGGGGTGTTCCCCATGCCCATCCAGGGGAAAACATTTCGGGCGCTGGGCAGATACACCCAGGACAGGGCGCCAATCTATCGCTGGGCACACACTCACACACACAGACAGACACGCACACACACTCTATATGGGGTAATTTGGAGAACTGAATTGAGTTGATCCATGTTTTTGGACTGTGGGAGGAAACCGGAGAACCCAGAGGAAACCCACGCGGACACGGGGAGAACATGGAAACTCCGATGAGAGGCGAGAGTGCTAACCACTAAGCCACCGTGCTGCCCAGTGAGATAATACAATTATGTCCATGTCACCGCAGTTACATTTTAGATGTAAAACAGCATTAGTTTGTTCTCAGTCTATGTGGCATCCCACTGTCAGAACCTGTGGCTACGTGTTGGAGACATTCTAGTTAACTTGCCTGACAGTAGGGGTGCACCTTAATTTTCTATCAATTATTGCAACGATTTTTTTTGATTAATCAGTCATTCATTCATTCATTCATTCATTCATTATCTTCCGGAAACCGGAGAACCCGGAGGAAACCCACGCGGACACAGGGAGAACATGGAAACTCCACCCAGATGGGGATTCGAACCGGGAATCCCTAGTGCTGAAAGGCGAACGTGCTAACCACTAAGCCACCGTTAAATTATTGAATCACCAGTAGTGCACTGAATATACTTACGGTGCACATACAGACATAAGGCCACAAACATTGTGAACAATAAAATCCTATATTTTATTGACTATACAGTATATGTTGACTATATATTTTTGTTGACTATGTACAAGCGCGGACATTCAAATTTATATGAATGCGATATGAAAACATGGTACATGAGCGGTATTAAGAAAAGCTGCATGTATCTACACAGGATGATGAAGAAACTATAAATAAAGCATTACTAATAATAGAAACAGGTTAAATGTGTTAAAAGTCTAAAAATAATATGCTATGATAAGGAAAAAACAACAAGTAAACCGAACCTACATCGCTGTTTTGTTGCCATGTGGATGTTTTGCTGTGCAAACATCCCGGTGCGAATATTTGCACTTTAAATGCTCGTGCATAGCAGATGTACTGTTGTGAAAAGCCATCTCCACTTTTCAAATCTGACAGAGCACCACATTGTTATGTTTCTTTGTGAAGTGCTCAAACACTTTAGATACATGCATGCCACTTGTGCTATGGATAAATCCAGGTTTTATGGTAAGGCACCGCCATTTTGATGAGGCATAGATGCATCGATGCAAGTTTTCGTAATCGATTACATCGTCGTAGTCGATGCGCAGTCGATGCGCCCCAACCCTACTTGACACAGAAACTCATGTAGCCCCAGCAAATTCTAAGCTGGTGGTCTTAAAACAATGATACCACAACTGTGTCAACATAGGCAGATTTTTACTGCAAAACACTCCTCCAATGGAAAAACACACACACACACACACAAGAATGCCTTATCACCTTACACTCTAAATGCCATGTGTCACCTGCCACCTGCACTCATGAATACACACCTCAGCAGTGTACACAAATTCCTGTAGTTCCACACAGCTGGCCTCTGTTTCCTTTGCAGTGTAACACACTATATAATGACTATTACCGACATATGTAGCACTTTAACTAAAACACATTCTTTAAAAATGTGATTCTAAATTTTTGTGATGAAGTTCAAATTAGATACAAGATGTGTTCTCCTCATTTGGTTGCCAGATTCTAGGCCATGAATGACTAATAAAAGTTAAGAGAAATGATATTGTTTTTATGCAGACCAGGAAAGCAGATGTATGAGTATTACCTCAGGAGCAAGGTACTCTGGAGTCCCACAAAACGTCTTCATTGTGGCCCCATCTGTAATGCCTTCTTTGCAAAGTCCAAAGTCTGTAATCTTTATGTGGCCATCTTTGTCCAGCATCAGATTTTCCAGCTGTCATAAAATGAAATGAGCAAGCGAGAAGGCAAATAAAATATTAGTGGGAGCTTTATTTATTTCATTCACGTCCTATACATTTAAAATGTTGTTGACACTGTTCTTCTAAACACTTTTTTGCTCACTTTCAAAAATGCAGCAAGAAAAGAGATTAATGCTTCATTATTTATATTTAACTAAGAGCAAACACAAACACAAACACAAACACACACAATCGCGCACACAGACGATTGCATGCACACACATGAGCATGCACACACACACAAACAAAAACACACAAACAAACACATACACACAAAAACACAGATATGAACACATACACACAAAAACACAGATATGAACACATACACACAAAAACAAACACACACACACGAATACATAGACACAAAAACACATACATGTACACATACACACACATGAACACATACACACAAAAGCACACACACACACACACGTGTACACACAAACACACGATCGCATGCACACACACACACACACACACACACACACACACACACACACACACACACATACACACAAAAAGAAACACACATGAACACATACACACAAATACACACGCACAAAGACTTGGACATAAAAACACACACGCACACACAAAAACACACATGAACACATACATACGAACACATACACACAAAACACACACACACACTCACAGTTTGCTTCATTATTCATATTCAACTACTAACAAAGACAAACATGTGCCTAAATGTGCACACACACATATACACACACACACAAAACCACACACACATGCACACACACCTAATAGGGTCCTACATTGGTTCACATTGTAATATCTGGGTACTGTTTATGCAATGATCCTGAATTAAAAAGATTTTAATCCAATTGTGGAGCAAGTCATATTTAGCTGACTCTAACTCAATACACCAATATGCGTGGCTTGTGCTAAAAGAGCAGCAGGGGTACCTCTGGTAGTGAGTAAGCAACTCTAAGTGTCCAAGTGTGTCTATATGCGTGTTGCAGGGGTTTGATATCAGCATGTCCTCTCTGTCTCTGGGGTTGGTAAAAGTCACCTGGCAGCTGTAGCTCACACGTGGCCAGAGGCCCAGGCACAGCAGTCAGCATAAACTGCCCTATCCTGCTACTCTGGCACTTTCACAGGAACCTGAAGCAGTGCTTTGAGTGAGGAGGGCAGGTGAGAGAGGGAGAAATACAGATAAAGAAGCAAAAGGGAACAAGGATGTACTTTTATTTCTATTTTTTATTTAATCGTTAGGGCATGAGCGTTCAAACTGTGGGCTATGGTGTGAGGGGTTACTTAGCTAAGGCATCAAGTATATTTTACACTTTATGAGCTAACAGACCTGATATTAGAGAGCAAGAATGGTAATGTTAGTGTCCTGCAAGCCTGCAACATCAATGCAAACATGAAGAGTAACCATGGCTATTTTGGGTAACAGGATTCTAATAGTTTATTGGAGTTGCATATCCAAGTGTGAGGGATAACACCACTAGGTGAACTCCATATATGGCCCAATGTCTTTGAGATAAAAAGCAAAACAACATATTATAAATTACATTTTATATATATATATATATATATATATATATATATATATATATATATATATATATATATATATATATATATATATATATATACATACATACATACATACATACATACATACATACATACATACATATATATACACACACACACACACATATATATATATATATATATATATATATATATATATATATATATATATATATATGTGTGTGTGTGTGTGTGTGTGTGTCCAGGGATGAGTTGGTGCCCTGTCCTAGGTGTATCTAATAATGTTTCATGAAATGTTAAACCACTTGTTATACTAAGCTTGATTATATATTTCATTACTCTTTTAAAATTCAGGTAGTTCTTGTCCTTAAATCTGATTGGCTGAGCTGATGGACACTTCTGACTGCTTCACATTATTCACATTATAACCCTGCTTTACATATTATCACTCACAATAATACCCTGTTATAACTTATCGCTTTAATATACACTCATACCTAATTGATGTGTCATATGTCATTCTGTTTCAAAAAACATAGGTGGTACTAGTAAGTTTTGGTTTTATAATGGGTGGTACTTGGTCTGAAAAGTTTGAAAACCACTGTACTAGGTTATTAAAAAAAGCAAGGGAAATTATGTCTGAAATTGGCCACCCATGTAAATAATCGTTATAGTCATAATGCAGCCTAACTTGACTGAACGATGATGCTGATACAACATTCTTGCGAGAGCCGAACAACAAAAACAAAAAGACTCCTAATCACAATATTTTGGCTCACCAGCAATTATTATAAAAAATAATAATGTGCAAACATTTTAAATCATGTACCATTAATGTAAGTATTTAGATTACTATAAATAGCGTGACATTTCTCATTAAGCACTAAGTCCATAGGTATCCTGCTGCTTAGCAAGAAATGTTGAAAACCTGACTAAATTATGGAATACCAGATTATTAATAATAATTATTTATTAATTAACACATAGGGCGGCATCAGCTTAGTGGCTTAGTGGTTAGGACGTTCACCTCTCAGCACTAGGGATTCCCGGTTCGAATCCCCATCTGGGTGGAGTTTCCATGTTCTCCCCGTGTCAGCGTGGGTTTCCTCCGGGTTCTCCGGTTTCCTCCCACAGTCCAAAAACATGGATCAAGGTGAATTGAATTCTCTAAATTGCCCCATATAGAGTGTGTATGTGTGCGTGTCTGTGTGAGTGTGTGGCCAGCGATAGATTGGCGCCCTGTCCTGGGTGTATCTGCCCAGCGTCCGAAACGTTCTCCCCTGGATGGGCATGGGGAACCCCCCCCCCCCCCCCCCGCGATCCTAATATAGGATAAAGCAGAAGATAATGAATGAATGAATAATTAACACATTTATTAATTAAACCTTGTTTTTTTATTATAGTGTTTTTATAACTGTTTTATCGAAGCACTAAGGCACCCGAGGTAGTGTATAATTGTAAATAAAATTACAGAATAGAGGTATAAGAGATCTAACACCTCTTGACTGTGATTTGTTTACAATAATGCATGCCCTCACATGCTTTATTGCTTTATTATTTATTTATTTCTATAGAAACCAAATTTGCTGTGATGCCACACCTTGGACCACAATCATTATTGGACCAAAAGGTTGATTCACACAACTGTAATGATCAAATACTGCCAAGATAGATATGTACTTGGTCTTTGTTGATCTGAACACCTGTACATAACATGTACATTATTGTTTACCGACCTGAGATCACTGCCAGGTCACCTGGAGAGGATGCCACCCCCCCATTGAGACTGGGTGCTTTCATGAATTTTTCCTAAACACATCAAGTTTTTGTCATTTTTACTTCAGCATGCTTAAATAATCTGGTCATCTCACCACATTATATTTTGGGGAGAGACATGAAGCTAGATAGATGCGATAGACGTTAAAGAGATGCATCTGCCAGAGCTCCACTAAAATGCCGCCTTCATATTATGGAGTATGTGAGAGGATAGAGTGATTGTGAAATGACAGGAACGTCTGTGAGATCCACCAGCTGAATTTAAATGTGATTTTACTGCAGTCTGTTAATAAAGCCCATTACAGGTCTTGAGTAATATTGTCTCAGGACCTTATTGTGTCTTACCCTGTGACATTGACCTTACCATTTGGTATTTTGGCTAAATTTGCCTTTAATTCACCATGGGAGATTTCAGCAAAGTATACTTTGGTTTACTACTTCAAATCCTCTCCAAACAACATTCAAGTAATTTTGTATTTGGACTAGGGCTGTTGTGATTGGGCAATGTAGTCGATGGGGTCGATGTATTTTCAGCGTCAACGAAATTGACTACATTGATCAATCGCCAATATTTTTGTCGACACATCAGTTTTGCTTTTATTTTCAATATTTATTAATGTTACCATTTGATTCCTAAAACTTATCCATTCAAAGAAACCCTTTTTCTCAAAGCGCATGATGTCATCGATACCCAGTCATTGATCAGCAGCACTCAAAAAAAATGGTGGCTACAGCGGAGCCAAAGACGAGAAGTAAACAGCATAAAAAAGTTTTCAAAGACTGAAAGCATCCAAAGAATGGACATACTTTAAATTGGGAAATCTCGAATGGCCTATACCGATAGCAACATAGGAAAGGGCTTCGATTTGCGTTTTGTCGATAGTAGAGACTGATAGTACATGTTTCCATTAGATCGTGGACTTACTCTGAGTCCTTGGTGCATGATGAGACATGTCCCTTATCTCTTTAATCTTTGCTATAATTGTAAGCACAATTCATTTTGTATGGAATGACATACTGTATACTCAACCAATACAGTTTTAATAAATTTGATTAATTTGATAGTTAAAAAGATAATTATTATTCATTAATAATTATTTTTCTCCTTTCTTACTGTCTTGATGTTAGTATGAGATAAAGACAAGTAAATCTATTTCTCCAAAGTAAGGATTGCTCACCAAAATTTGCAGCAGCTTTTATTAAAATTAGTTTGCACTTTGTTTAATATGGAGAAGTTAAATTTAATAAAGAATTCAATATAAATGTGAATTTCTTTGCAATTTGCTTGAATGTTGTTTTTTTTGTTTGTTTACTATGCTGGAGCCAAAAAATTTGCAGTTTGTTGTATAAATAAAATGAACTTATATAAGATCATACATTTTTTTTTGGCAGAATATTATTCGTTTAGCCTAGTCAACTAACCCATAAAATAGTCGCTAGTCGAATCGATAGAAAAATAGTTGTTAGCCCTAATTTGGACACACTATTGTGGCATTCTATTTTTAGATTTTTATATAGTACGAGAGTATTCAATTTTAGACGCAGCCAAGCTGTGTCTTAAAAAAAGTGTATTAGGAGCTGGTGAAATGTGAGACAACACACAACGAAGACTTGACACATTGCTTCAATTCTTGACTTCGTTATTTTCTTACTTATTTCTCCTGCAACTGTTACAATCCAATTTAAAAGTGTGCTGACCTTCAGGTCGCGGTACACTACATTTCGTTCTGAGTGCAGGTAGTCCAGTGCTGAAACTATTTCCGCTCCGTAGAACCGTGCCCGGTCCTCAGAAAAGACGCGATCCCTCGACAAGTGGAAGAAAAGCTTTAACAAGAAGAAGGGATGTGCATTTGAGATACTTAGCTGAAACCAGACACATGTTTAAATAGTGAGTTTTTTTTTTTACACTATTAGTCTTACCTCTCCTCCATTGGCATATTCCATGACAAAACAGAGACGATCATGGGTTTGAAACGAGTATTTCAGCGCCTGAAATGGTAACAAATTCTTAAACTTGAATGCTTACATTTTAATCATTGATTACTCACTAACAATATCACTGGTTTCCAAAGGTAAAAACTGTAGCATAAACTAGTATTTTGATGAGTATTATTTAATTTTTGCCCCATAAAGCTTTAACCAAATTACAGAAATACCTTCAAAGGTAGTGATGAAGTAGAATCAAGTTTACTGAATGTGAAGGATACATCATGAGTCAAGGTAACAAGGCAAGTTATATTTGTATTAGTTCATAATTTCTAAATGAGCTTAATTTTAATTTCAAAAACAATACTTAACTGTGAGGCATGGTGAGCGTAGAGACAAATTTTGGGCTGTTTTGCTAAAAAAAAAAGGACTTATGCGCTGCATAAAGTAGATGGCATTATTTGTAACAAAAAAAAGCCAAACATTGATGTTTTAGCCAAGAAAGTTGTTTGCAGTGGGTCTTTCATCTTTCTCAGTTGTGACAAAATGGATTTAGTTCATGACCTGAACTGAAAAAAGTGTGTTTAAGCGAAGTGGCCAAATAACTTAATAACTTTAGTTATTTCAATTCCAATTCCAAAAAAATACTTAAAAAAGATGCACGGTAACGCTAAAAGCTTAATATTAATTAAGCAGTTAAAAAGGCAAACTAAGATGGTGGTAAATTCATGGTTAATGAAAAAAATGACTTTCATTGAATGATGTTGTTTATTTGTGTTTATTGCCATGCCAGCTTAAAGCCAGGCTATGTTCATGGTGTTATAGATGTGTTTTATACATAAATTTAAGCTACTTTAATGATTGTTGTGCTATATCTGATTTTTAACTTTGATATGTTCCAGAAAGTTCAAAATGTTTTGTAGAGTATTGCGTTCAAAAAGTTATTTCATATTAGTATCTCGGAAAAAATGTTTTCCTGGTATTGACAATGACATTCTTTTAGAATGTGCTTTATTGTCAGTGGTGATTTTCATTGTATGATTACAAGGTTGTTTCACATTAATGACAATGCTGCATTCATCATCTTTAAGATGGCTCTTCACTTCAACTTCTCAAAAAGAGTCTTAATGAAAACTCACAAGTTAAAAAAAGCTGTTGTTGAGGAGTCAGAGGAGAAGTGAACGATGTGTTAGGTGTTTATTTGTATGAGTGCGCTTGCAAAGATTCCCTCACCGTCAAAAAGGGGTGCTTAGAATTCTGGAGGACGCGGTTTTCTGTGAGCGTGTGAGCCACTTCATCCTAAGAGACAGATCACAAAGAAGTGTAGTGTACTTGGATCATATTAGCTTTCTCTCTCACGCATGCAGTATTGCTACAAGAACACTTTTAAACTCTCATCTATATAAGACCACAAGCACACACAAACACTCAGTACACACTCTGATGTACACTCTGATGCACACACTTTATCTCACAGCTAATCTCAACTGAAACCTTTATGTTGCAACACATTCAGATACTTACTTTTGCTACTATAACTTCCTTCTTAAGGATTTTCATGGCATAATATTTCCCAGTGGCTTTCTCCTTCACCAGGATGACTTTGCCAAAAGTGCCTTTACCAAGGAGTTTGAGGTATTCAAAGTCATGCATAGTCTAAAAAAAAAAAAAAGATAAAAAAAAGTAGATATTAAATACAGTTCTTTTTGTTATAGTCATGTTTCTCTCCTGTTTCAGGAAGAGGAAATTCTCTCCTCTTACACTTTTATCAAACACTGTCTCATTCGAATTCCATGCACTGACAATCACTGAACCGGTTAAATGTCATTTTCTTGTCATCTATTGCCCCCCAGGTCAACTAGATAACTTCGTCGAGGAATTCGATATGTTATTATCATCCCTTCCAGATGATGGTTGTCCTCTTGTCGTCCTCTGCGATTTCAACATTCACTTAGACCAACCGTACGCCGCTGAGTTTCTTGATCTCATCTGCAGCCTGGGCCTCCATCTACTCTGCACCTCAGCTACCCACCAGGCTGGCAACCAGCTCGACCTCATCATGACGCGCTCATGTCTCTCTTCTGACATACACATCACTCCACTTCATGAATCAGAACACTTCTTCATACAGTTCTCTGTCTCTCTTCCACCACCTCCCGTGAGCATCAGCAAAACATCTCAGGTACGTCACAATTTTAGCGCTCTCTCTAACACTCTTTGCTGACTTGGTTACAGATGCCCTTCCTAGCATCAGTAACTTCTTAACCTTTGACACTAACACTGCATCAAGCACATTCTGCTCCACCTTGACTTCATGTCTTGACCAGGTCTGTCCAAAATCCACCAGGAAAACACACAGTTCTCCATCCAGTCCCTGGCTCACGGAGATGCTTCGGAAGCAACGTACTTCTCTTCGTTCCGCCGAAAGAAAATGGCGCAAGTCTGGTCTGCCTTCAGATTTAGAATCATACCAGTCCTCATTTGCCACTTTCTCAAAGGATGTAACTGCTGCTAAATCCTTGTTCTTCCAGTCCAAAGTAACATGCATCTCAGATGTCCGCACCTTATTCAGTACCTTCAACTCACTACTAACTCCTCTCCCCCTCCTAACACTTCTCTGTCAGCTGATGTCTTTGTAACCTTTTTTACAGAAAACATCGAGGGCATCAGCAAACTCCTTCATACTCACCATTTCCACAACACTACATCTCACACATCCAACCCTCTCCTCCTTCTCCCTTGTCGCAGAATCTGACATCTGCAATATTCTTCTTGCCAGTAACCCAACTACTTGCCCCCTTGATTCCATCCCATCCCACCTTCTTCAATCCATCGCCTCCTCCATCACACCAGCACTCACACACATCATTAACTCCTCTCTCACGTCTGGTACTTTTCCAAATTGTTTCAAACAGGCCATAGTCAAACCCCTACTCAAAAAACCTACGCTCAACCCAAATTTGGTCGAGAGCTACAGACCTGTTTCTATTTTACCTTTCCTGTCTAAAACACTTGAACGGGTGGTATCCACACAGGTCTCCAAATTTCTTAATCAGAATAATCTCCTTGATCCCAATCAGTCTGGTTTTAGATATGGTCACTCCAAGGAGACAGCATTGCTCTCTGTGACTGACTCACTCAAATCTGCCAAAGCAAAATCTCAATCCTCTGTCCTCATTCTGCTAGACCTTTCTGTAGCTTTTGATACAGTAAATCATCAGATTCTTCTGTCCACTCTGTCTGAATTAGGCTTTTCTGATATGACACTTGGGTGGTTTCGATCCTATCTCACAGGAAGGACCTTCAAAGTGTCATGGAATGGGGAGATCTCTAACTCTCATCAAGTACGCACTGGTGTGCCTCAGGGCTCTGTACTTGGTCCTCTCCTCTTCTCACTATGCATGACATCACTGAGCACAGTCATCCAGGCGCATGGTTTTTCTTACCACTGCTATGCTGATGACACTTAGCTTCATCTGTCTTTTGCCCCTGACGACACCACCAACACCAAATCGGCTATCTGCCTGCCTCACCGACATATGTTTGGATGAAGGCCCTTCATCTCAAATTAAATTTAGAAAAAACAGAGCTTCTCATTATCCCAGCTAAACCCTCAATCCATCACAACCTGACCTTCCAAATTGATGGTTCCACAATCTCTGCAGCCCGACTTGTGTTTCACCAGCCCAAGCGAACTCATGTCACTCCACTACTCATTTCCCTACATTGGCTCCCTGTAGCTGCTCGCATTCAGTACAAGTCACTGACTCTGGCCTACAGAAACATTTCTGGATCTTCCCCCTCCTACCTTAACTCTATCTTTTCAAAATACACTCCGACTCGTTCACTTCGCTCCAGTGATGATTGCCGCCTGGCGATTCCACCTCACCGAGGAGCTAATTCTCACTCTGTGGTGTTCACCACTGAAAAATGGTGGAACGATCTTCCGAACTCTGTCCGTAAGGCACAATCACTAAGCAGTTTTAAGAAACTACTGAAGACGCATCTCTTTAACAAATACCTGTTGTAAAAAAAATAAAATAAAAAATAAATAAATAAATAAAAAAAAAAGGGGGGGGGGCGCAGCATCAAATAACAACCAGGTTTGATGAATTTACAGAATAGTTGGTTTTCTGCATAACTTCTGACTTGTAATGTTCTCATTTGTAAGTTGCTTTGGATAAAAGTTTCTGCTAAATGAATAAATGTAAAGTATATAAATGTAAAATGTTTCCAAAACACCTATCTATATATATATTCTACGTCATCATATATCATTCATTTATCATCCAGTAAAAGACAATCTCAACAGAACCTCTTGACCTCTTTAGATCAGAATCCTGTTAAAAGGTAAACAATAGTGTATATATATATATATATATATATATATATATATATATATATATATATATATATATATATATATATATATATACACACACACACACACTCACACTTTTTTTATTTTAAATCAGCTTTGGTCAACATACAACAAACTGACTTCTAACACAATGTGGTCCCTCAAAGACAGAGTAAAGCATTAGCCTAACTCACACACCCTAACAAAAATACACATTGTACTTTTCAGGAAAGGCAATAAAACTCTGAAAGGTTAAACTCACATGGATTTAATTTTGTAAATTTCTCTCTTAATATAAACCTCAAGTTCAGTTTGCAATACGTTCTGGATCATTTGGATGCATTTTTTAGCAAAATGCATGCAAATTTCATGCAAATGAAAATGGGAAAAAATGTATTTCAACCATGAGTGTCATCAGAGCCTAATATTACAAGACCAGATGAGCAGAAATTTTAAGGAATTACTAAAACTTATGAAACCCTGAAGGAATACGTTACTTAGGTCATGTGATGAGGTTCAAGTAATTTATTTATATAGTGCTTTTTACAACAGTACATTGTCACAAAGCAGCTTTACAGAATGAAAAGCCTTTAAACCCCCAAAGAGCAAGCCAAAGCGACAGTGGCAAGAAAAAAAGTCCCTGTTATGTTGTTATTTAAGGAAGAAACCTTGGGAGGACCAAGACTCAGTGGGGGACTCATCCTCCTTGAGCGGCCAGGCAGCACAACAGTGTAGGACAGCCATGTACAGATATTTAACAAATGGAAAAACTATATGTGAGTCCATTAATATGTGAGACTATATGTGAGTCTCACTATATGTGAGACTAAAAATTAAGGGGGTCCTGCAGGACCACCAGTCCAATTAATATTCAGGTTGCATCCAGTATTCGTCGGCAGAGCTATGGATGAAGATCTGACTACACCTCCAGGAAGCCGGTCACACCTCAAAATAAACAGACAAGGAAGGCAGGTTGAGCTAATAATAAAGCACAGCATTTAATTAATAAGTAATTGATTGACACAGTGCAGCATGTGACTAGAGCTGACTAGAGCAGCATCACTGACTAGAGCAGCATAACTAAACAAGGCAGATACTGCAGACTCTACATAGTTGAGATGGTGCCCCGGAACAGCATCATTTCAGCGCCACACCCCCCCCATTAATGATGAGGTGGGTGAAGAGGTGAAACGCCAGCATACACTGATCGCAGATTACCACCCCAACACAGCCAAGCCTGAGATCTACATCTTTATCTACAGGGGATTAATTAAACGCAAGATTGAATAAATGTGTTTTTAATGTATTTTTAAAGATTAATAGTGATTCAGAATCACGAACAGTAACTGGAAGGCTATTCCAAAGTTGAGGACCCTTGTGGGAGAACGCTCTTTAATTAGACCCAGTTCATCTGTAAATAATCTCGGTGTCATTATTGATTCAGATCTCTCCTTTACAAAGCACATTAGCAATATTACTAGAATTGCATTTTTTCACCTTCGTAACATTTCGAAGCTACGAAATATCCTCTCCCTCCAAGATACAGAAAAACTAATTCATGCTTTTATTACCTCAAGGTTAGATTATTGTAATTCACTTCTGACAGGATGTTCTAATAAATCATTACATAAATTACAACTTGTGCAGAATGCTGCAGCTAGAGTTTTAACTAAAACCAGAAAGTTTGATCATATCAGTCCTGTGTTATCAAACTTGCACTGGCTACCAGTTAAGTTTCGTATCGAGTACAAAATTTTATTAATAACATATAAAATTCTACATAATCAGGCTCCACAGTATCTGAGTGAGCTGACTCAATCATACAAGCCAACACGTGAGCTCCGATCTCAAGGTGCTGGTCTACTCTTAACTCCTAGAATAAATTAAATTACTGCTGGTGGAAGAGCATTCTCCCACAAGGCTCCTCAACTTTGGAATAGCCTTCCAGTTACTGTTCGTAATTCTGAATCACTATTAATCTTTAAAAATAAATTAAAAACACATTTATTTGATCTTGCGTTTAATTAATCCCCTGTAGATAAAGATGTAGATCTCAGACTTGGTTGTGTTGGGAGGGGGGTTAATCTGTGATCAGTGTGTGCTGGCGTTTTCACCTCTTCACCCACCTCATCATTAATGGAGGGGTGTGGCGCTTAAATGATGCTGTTCCGGGGCGCTATCTCAACTATGTAGAGTCTGCAGTATCTGCCTCTTTTAGATATGCTGCTCTAGTCAGTGATGCTGCTCTAGTCAGTGATGCCGGAGTCGCATGCTGCAGTGTGTCAATCAATTACTTATTAATTAAATGCCGTGCTTTATTATTAGCTCTAACTGCCTTCCTTGTCTGTTTCTTTTGAGGTGTCCCCCGGCTTCCTGGAGATCTTCATCCATGGCTCTGCTGACGAATACTGGATGGAACCTGACAAGGCGGTCCTGCAGGACGCCCCCTAATGGACTCACAAATAGTTTTCCAGTTGTTAGTTTTTCCATTTGTTTAATATCTGTGCATAGCTGTCCTACATTGTTGTTGCTGCCTGGCTGCTCAAGGAGGATGAGTCCCCCACGGAGTCTTGGTCCTCCCAAGTTTTCTTCCTTGAATAACAACATAAAAGGGAGTTTTTTCTTGCCACTGTCGCTTCGGCTTGCTCTTTGGGGGTTTAAAGGCTTTTCATTCTGTAAAGCTGCTTTGTGACAATGTACTGTTGTAAAAAGCGCTATATAAATAAATTACTTGAACTTGCTCTTCCACCAGCAGTAATTTTATTTATTCTAGGAGCTAAGAGTAAACCAGCACCTACAATTGAATCAGCTCACTCAGATACTGTGGAGCCTGATTATGTAGAATTTTATATGTTATCAACAAAATTTTGTACTCAATACGAAACTTAACTGGTAGCCAGTGCAAGTTTGATAACACAGGACTGATATGATCAAACTTTCTGGTTTTAGTTAAAACTCTAGCTGCAGCATTTTGCACAAGTTGTAATTTACGTAATGATTTATTAGAACATCCTGTCAGAAGTGAATTACAATAATCTAACCTTGAGGTAATAAAAGCATGAATTAGTTTTTCTGCATCTTGGAGGGAGAGGATATTTTGTAGCTTCGAAATGTTAAGAAGGTGAAAAAATGCAATTCTCGTAATATTGCTAATGTGCTTTGTAAAGGAGAGATCTGAATCAATAATGACACCGAGATTATTTACAGATGAACTGGGTCTAATTAAAGAGTTATCAAGGTTTAACATAGTGTTAGGGTCCAACTATTAGAATTATCAGAATTTAGCAGTAGCAGAGGTGCCCAGATAAAACCTGGATGGACTACATTATAAGACATGGTTTATCAGGTGCTAGCCAGCTATAAGAAACAAGGGACTGGTGCATTGGAGAAAGCAAACATGACATTTCAGAACTGTCTATTCAAGCACAGGTCATTGCACTACTACACCAGTTTTCACAGATGAGCTTACATGCTTTGGGGATTCCATCACATTAGAAAATGTTTGTCTTTATTCAAGATTTGTGGATTTTACCTGTTTTTGAAATATCAAATTCAAATGCTTAATGTGGATAAGTGGTTTCCATCTTGTGATGCAGCCTGTCTATGTTGTTGGAGGTTGTTACCGAAATCATAAACAGTTGCTGTTTTGTCATTTGGTTGACCTATTTAATGTAAATGGATTAGTATAACATTAGTTTCCAGGACATTTCAAATTGTTATATTGTTATGCTTAAAATTTGTGCAATGCCACTGACGTTTCTTCTTGTCTCATGTCTATAATTATTTGTTTTTCTCCTGCGCAAAGCTCTCTGGTCTTCATGTCAGTTACTTTTTACCAACAAATTCAATCATCATATGTAAAACCCCAGGCTTAATTCAAGATTAGGCATTTAGAGCTTTTGACTGTTTTTTAATCTTTCGGGATACACCTGGACAATGACACTCCCATCATTCCCATGTTATAATATTTTTGTTTGGCTATAAACAAATGTCAAAACGAATGTATTGACCTTGCTTTCTTAGGTCAGATTAAAATAGTCAGGTGAACATATATGAAACTGGATTATTAAAAGGTAATATCATTGTGTGATATCGCTCACTTTTAAAACTGTTAATATGCCCTTTCCAGCACCAAGTCTGTGAAAACCAGGAATGCATCAAAGGTGACATTAAAACTAAACAAAATGGCTACTCACTAACCTACTCACACCTTCCTACAATATGTCATAACTCTCAGCAAAGGTCATGGGTGAAAATATACAGTGCATGAATAATACCCATTTTTAAGTTTCACAAATCTTCTTGTGTCTTTGGAGGACTATAAAAGAAGATTTAAGGGGAATGTTTGATTAAGTTTAAAAAGGTATTATACCAGAAATCCACTAAAGTCATGTTTTAGAAGTCCTTTTTTGAACATCACAGCATCCCTGTGTTATAAACATTCAATAAATAAAACATTCTGACTTGCATTTACACTGCATGGACAAAATTATTTTGATACAAATTTTAAACTATGAATTCAGTAGAGTAATTACATATTTGGATAAAGACAGGCACCAAGATGCGCTTTTAAATTTGTGGGGGCAGTTTGGGGAAGCCCTTTTTCTGAAAAGCCCAGTGCACAAAATAAGACCAGGCCATAGCTCTGACCTCTAGTCCAACATGTCTGACCTCATAAATTTTTTTCTGTAAACATATTCAAAACCTTATCTAAAGACTTCATAAAAGGGTGGATCAACTTATAATAGGATGGCACAAATGAACTGAACATTATTTCCATATACTGTACTTTAGTGTACATTTACCCTTATTGACTTATTCATTCTGTTAAAAAAAAATCATATTTTGTAAAAAAACAAAACAAACAAACAAGAAAACTACTTGTTAACCAAAAAAAAAAGTATAACTGGCATAAGGTACTTCATATAATTTGCAACAATTAGTCTTTAATATTTCAAAATTTGCCAAACATTTCCTTTACAAGATGCAACTATATGCCATCTAAAATTGCATACTTTGATTTAATGCAAAAGTTAATGCATGGTCTTAAAAAATGCACCTGGTGATGGAAGATTAAAGACTGAAACATATCTTAAAACTTTATAAATGCTTTTGTTATAAACCTACTTAACAAGTAAATAAAAAATATAAATCATACTTTGTATGATGAGTTTTTAATGTTTCCCATTTAATATAAACACTACAGTTACCTTGTGATTTCTAGTTTACACATGTGAACCTGATACTAAATGTTTTGTTTTGGTGTGTAGTAAATATAAAGACACATAGAGGTTAAAACGCTCTGAAATTTCCACTTTAAGAGTAAGTTATACAAGATGAGTATGTACCACTTTGTGCCGAGGTTTCGTCAAATACATCTCCATATCCATGGGGTCAGGTGAAGAGTCCATCATCTCATCTTTCTGCAGACTGTCTGCTACATTCTGAATGGCTTTGGTCCAGTCCTCCCTGAAGTATAAAAACAAACACAGACAAAATGTACATAGTTTTATAATGTAGTTTTAATTGAATAATTAATAAATTAATTAATGTCTACTATTAATTAACATAATGCATAATTTGTAACATAGAAACATAAAATGAGATTTACAAAACTATATAATGTTATAATGACCATCATGCAGAAGAAGCTGATAAATGTCAAGTTTTTCCTGCTTATTAAGAAAATTCTGCAATACAGACACAGCAATGCCCAAGTGGTACTTTCCCCAAACCAAACATTTTAGGAAAACATAACCTGTCATCACACCGTCCATCTATCCATCATCTTCCGCTTAATCCTCTACTAGGGTCCCGGTGGGGTTCCCCATGCCCATCGGGGGGAGTATGTTTCGGGCGCCGGGCAGATACATCCAGGACACTCACTCACTCACTCACTCACACAAACACACTCTATATGGGGCAATTTAGAGAATTCAATTTACCTTGATCCATGTTTTTGGACTGTGGGAGGAAACCGGAGAACCCGGAGGAAACCCACGCGGACACGGGGGCAACATGGAAACTCCACCCAGATTGGGATTCGAACCGGGAATCCCTTGTGCTAAGAGGTGAACGTGCTAACCACTAAGCCACCGTGCCGCCCGATTACATTTAAAAATATCTGCATGAAGTAATTATGATTAAAATAAGTTGTATGTAGTTTGTACATGGATCTTAATTAGATATTTACTTATGGGTATTTAAATACTACATGAAAAAAACTTGTCCTAACATTATACACTCATCATTAAAATTAGTTAGTTGCCTTGCTATTTTAAACAGTATTTTTAAAGATTTGGAATGTCCTAGTAATTTCCTAATATCATACTAATAATTGTGAAGAGGGTCAATTATGTACTAAGTGTTTGATAAAAGCAGATTTAATCTTTTGGGCCCCAAAAGCATGATACTGTTTTCACTTTAAGCTTTTTAAAAATATGCACAAAAAACCTTGCTTAAAATAATAATAGGCATTTGTCTGTATGTCTGCACATACATTGTTTGCATGGCAATATATGTATATAATTATTTGTAAAGCGGCACGGTGGCTTAGTGGTTAGCACGTTCGCCTCTCAGCACTGGGGATTCCCGGTTCAAATTCCCATCTGGGTGGAGTTTCCATGTTCTCCCCGTGTCTGCGTGGGTTTCCTCCGGGTTCTCCGGTTTCCTTCCACAGTCCAAAAACATGGATCAAGTCAATTGAGTTCTCCAAATTGTCCCATATAGAGTGTGTATGCGTGCGTGTCTGTGTGTGTGAGTGTGTGCCCAGCGATAGATTGGCGCCTTGTCCTGAGTGTATCTGCCCAGCACCCGAAACGCTCTCGTCTGGATGGGCATGGGGAACCCCACCGCAACCCTAATATAATACAAAGCAGAAGATAATGAATGAATGAATTAAATATTTGTAAATATCAAAAACTAGGTCACTAGGGCTTCTTTTAATTGAACATAATTCAACAAACCTAATCACCTAATCTAATTACACAACACCACTAGTGAAATAAAGGAGCAGGATGTCTGACCGTTCCTCTGGTGTTTCCACATGGAAGGTCCGTTCTATGACAGTGGTCCACTGTAGACAACGAATGATAAATGTGTTGGCCTTTGGTCGCTCCGTCTTCATCAGCTGACACTCTGGACATTGCCAGTCATATACCCACCAGGGAGGAAGAAGATATGGAAAAAGACAAATGAAGAAATGTTGAAGAGGGAAACAGAAACAGTTTAAGAGTAAGCATAATGGTGACAGCTATTAATCTTTATTTCAAATTTATACAATCACTACATTAAGAAGCATGATTGGAAAGTACCTAATTAAGCTAGTACCTAACCAGTGAACTATGGGAGTGCAGTATGCGGTGAACACAGCAATGCATACTAATGCATAATCATACAAGTCTTTTTTGAGTTCAAAACAATGCTCAAATAATCTACCTATGTAAAGCAAGGCTGGCTAACATTCATTCTGGACTCACATGTAAAACAACAATACAAGTCAGAAAGCTAAAAAGGAACCAGCTCAACTGCAATATCCTTTTATAGCTTGTAGAAGAGATGTGTCATTAAGGGTTTCTTGAAAATGCTGACTGTCTTTGCATTATGGACAGAACCAGAACAAACATTTCACCATTCAGCAGTGGTGAAAGATTGAGAATTGGTGAGAGTTAAAATAGGCATCACGATGAGGTTGAATCACCAGGTGGAAGTCGTCGCTAAAATGCAGTGAACAAGAAATTTATCACAGGAACTAATGCAGGTCAGAGGGAGCAGATCCAGAAAATGTTCTGTAGGCTATTGTCAGCATTTGGAATTGAAAGCAGGTGGAGAACAACGGAGAGAAACATGTAGTGGAATTGCAAGGGATCGCTTGGTTGGTTGAACACTAGACTTCTTGCAGTGTATTGGAGCAGCTGAAAGGGTTTGAACTTGCAAGATGAGCGACCAGCAAGCAATGCATTAAACTTGAAATAGCTTGCTTAGTCATTATCTTCCTATGGTCTGTTTTTGTGGTCTATCTTAATAAAAAAAACAATACATTTATTTATTATGCAGATGCTTTTTATCTAATGTGACTTACAAGAATCCCAACTACAGGGTCATACATAATACAGCCCCCTGGAACAATGAGGGTTGAGCACTTACATTGGTAACATCAGTGATTTTTTAACCCACAACCTTCAGATTGAAAAACAACCCCTATATCAAGTTAAATTACTTTATCCCAAATTAATTCTGCTTGTAAAGTATAAAATTTTGAAGAAAAAGGGCAATTTATCCATAGAAAACAAAATGTATTAATTGCCACTAATTAGTTATTTAATTGGTAATTTGTTTTATTTTTAATTAACAAAGTTTCAGCTTAATCGGATAATGGGAAGTGGGTGAAAGCATGTTCAAACTTTTTACCAGACACACAGACAAACAGATGAAGCTAATATAGGGGTGGTAATAATAAAAAAAGCCTAATTTGGGACACATGATGGCATAGTGGTTAGTACATCTGCCTCTAACCACTGGAATACCAGTTCGAATCCAGATTTGGGTGGAGTTTTCTTGTTCTCTTCGTGTCTGTGTACGTTTTCTCCGGGTTCTCTGGTTTCCTCCCACTGTCCAAAAACATGGATTCAAAGTGACTTGGTTTCTTTATATTGCCACTATCTAAATTGCCCCATATAGTGTGGTCTGAGTGAGTGTTATTTATTATTTTGTTATTTATTTATAGTGTGTGTCCAGCGATAGATTTTGAGTGTATTAGAGCCCTGTTTTGGGTGTATCTGACCAGGAACCCCGCGACCATAGTAGAGGACTAAGTGGAACGTAATGAGATAAGATGAATCCTAATTGTGACTTTGAATCCCTCAAAGTGATTAGAGAATAGTACATTTAGATCTAGTTAATTATATCTTTATAATATGTGGGTGTAGTAGCTCAGTTGGGCTATCAGTCTGAAGGTTGTGGGTACAAATCCCAGGTCCACTGAAGTTACCAATGTGCATCCTAGAGCAAGGCCCTTAAACCTCATTGCACTAGCTATGCTGTTGGGATATTTGTAAGACACTTTGGATAAAAGCGTGTGCTTAAATGACCAATTGTACAATATTATAATTTATGAATCGATAAAAGTTAAAAATCCAGCCTTAATTTTCAGACTCCATAAAATTCTCAGTCATCGCACTAAAAAATAAATATTACAATATGGTTTGTTGTAAATGGAAAGATTGACTTCAAATGCTGTTTGTTTATTGCAAATGTTATAGTTCTCGAGACTGCTGCAGCAAGAGAGACTTAATCGGCAGCTCAAATTGAACAGAGAAGCCATGTACATTTTAAAGCACGTATAAATTTATACAGGAAATTATATAAAAAAAAAAACACAAGTAAAATTCTTCTACGGGTAATAACATCAAAGCAATCAAAGCTTTTTGACTCACAAACTGACACTTTTGTGCTGCATGTGCTGAAAATGGCCAAAAGTGTACATCAGCAGTATAAATACAAGCATGTATCCTTTTCCAGTAAGAATAAAACATAAGCAGCAGCACCCAAACAAAAAAAAACATGACTTGTGATTTTTGGAGCAACAAAGCACAACAGCATTTAAAACACAGTCACTGTCACATCAGGAGCCATATGTGGAAGAGGAAGCTGTATCGCAGAGCCATTTGTGGCAGGATAGGGAGGGGTGGGGTTGACATAAGAGGCCTGTCGAGGAGATGGAGGACTAGCATGTAGGCCACCACTGTGCTCCAGCAGGGCTCATCAACAGCTCGGGAAGCTTTGCACCGTGTCATATCGGCGAACACTAACATCATTGCTGTGACACGACTGAATGCATCTGACAAGGACGACTGCTGCCACTGCTGCCGCAGCCACGTTTAAGCGGAGGCGAGATAAATAATGAGAATAAGGCACTTAATAACTGTTATAACTCACAAGTGTCAGAGTAGAAGCATTTCCTTTAACAAACAATATGGCTGTCTAATTAGCCTGTTCAATCATTCAAGAGACTTTTGGCAACAATAGAGAAAAATATGTTTTTGCTGAAGTTTGAGGAACAGGCTGAGAAAGAGGAGGAAACTGTATTTATGTGTATTGCTAATGTTGACATAAAAGGTCTGCTAAAACCAGATTCTAAGGACAAACAACCTGCTTGGCGTCAAATTACCTGGAGGTAATTTTTAATATTGTGCCTCAAAATAGCACTTGCAGAAACTTAACACTTGGTATTGTTTATTTGGTACTGCAATAAAAAGATACTTACGTGCCACAGAGAAGTTATTGAGTGGTGTCTCAAGCTGGTCTACGTCCTGTGGCCGCTCCTTATAACCAATAAACGTACCATCACTCTTAAGCAGAAAATACCTTGGCCTCCATGTCTTTATGTATTCTCCTGTGACAAAAAGATGACAAATTATATTTTAATACTGGATAGTGATTTAAAAATATATATATAACTATGTGTGGTTATATACTGTACAGCCCACTACCTGTTAAAGCACTGCTATCAAAACCAAACTAAAACACAAAGCTGGGTCATCCCAGCTTAGGTCACATGCCCACAAACCACTTTTTTATTTATTTTTTTTTTTTTTTTACAGAAACTTGAAATTGAATGAAGACTAGAAGGAAAGGATGTCCTAGATGCTGCAAGATGAAAAACAAGAAAAACACAATGAAATATCTTCAAGAAACAAGATTAAGGAAAAAGTTGGAACAGAAGAGTTCTGCAGGATAGAGACTTTGAACTCATTCTTAATTACGGCAGAGTGGTATTAACCCCATGCAGTGGCTGAGCAAGCTGTCCTTAATTGGCCCATTTCCTCCTGGCACTTTACTTCAGAGCAATGCAGAATCTGTCAGTGCTGACAGAGCTAACGGCAGCCTGACTGCCATCTCCCCACTGTGGCAGACCTGTCAGTGAACTGAACACAGACCCGGTCCTGAACTCATGGGCTGATGATGTCTCAGTTGCATTTACTTTAAAAACACAGAACAAGCCACTCCGAGGCCTGGACTGCATCTGCTCATGCAAGAACACTAGTAAGACACTATAAAACCAAGATACTTATAAAGAGCCACATACAGTACAGAAAAACAGATTAAAGAGAATGTAAAGCTGTAGAGACTGGTACCATTTTTCATATGATATGGGAATGTCCAGTAACTTATGTATTTTGGGGTCGAATTTTAAAGTTAATGGAGGAATGGCTGGGACATGTCTTACTTATTCGACCTTGCCTTTACTTTTGTGCAGATAGAAAGGAAATTCCTGGGGTACAAATAACATGAACTTGATAAAAGTTTGACTAAAAACAGGGCAAGGATAATATTATGTAACTGGAAGTATACAAAGATCCCCGAATTAAAAGAGCGGACTGACAGAATAACTGAAATGGCATCTTATGAGGTAATGCTGAGACGACTGGATGGGAACAGGGTAGTGCAAACAATATGGGGCAATTTTAGAAACCACATGCGCTTCACGTGACCTGAGTGTATAATATATTTGGTCATTTTTATATATACACAGGGCACCAATCTATCACTGGGCGCACACACACACACACACACACACACACACACACACACACATACACACACATACACACACATACACACACATACACACACACACTCTATATAGGGCAATTTGGAGAATTTAATTTACCTTGAATTAATGTTTTTTGGACTGTGGGAGGAAACCGGAGAACCCAGAGGAAACCCACACAGACATGGGGAGAACATGGAAACTCCACCCAGATTGGGATTCGAACCGGGAATCCCTAGCGCTGAGAGGCGAACGTGCTAACCACTAAGCCACCGTGTCTCCTATATACAGTATATATAAACAGTGCTGGTTTCATAGGTTGGGGACAGAACACAGGGATGGCACCCCTGAAGTAATGGGTTCTCCGGTTTCCTCCCACAGTCCAAAAAGATGGATTCAAGGTACATTGAATGCTCTAAATTGCTCCATATAGTATGTGGTTGTGTGTATGTGTGTGTCAGTGAGTGAGTGTGCCCAGCTTTAGATTGGCGCCCCATCCTAGTTGTATCTGCCTGAAACATCCCCCCCCCCGCGCAATCCTAGTAGAGATAAAGTTAAGCATCTCATTGTATTTTATCTGTCCCTTTCATTTTAACCCAAACCAGTCTAACAACACAGTAAAGCAAAAACAGTAAAGCAAAAACAGAAAAATAATTATGAGATGCACAACCTGCTTAGATATAATTTAGGAAATGTTTATCCAAACATCGAGCTGTGCATTTAAAGCTAAACCTTTATGCACTGTGCAAGGTATTTTTATTCTTTGGCAGCACTTTCCCAGATGCTTGGTGCTGATTAAAGCTATGTGTGATGGATAATGCTGTCTCATTATACAATTCCACTGAGAACCAATCTATACTGTTTAAAAACCTGTGTTTCTCACACCAACAGCCAAGCAGTGGCAAACCATTTAATAAAGGATACTTTAAAAAAAACATTTGATGTACCTGCACATTCACTCGTTCTTAACTTTTTTCTAATTTACGGTCAGTGGATCCAGAGCCCAGGCTGGAAACATTGGAGCCACGCCAACCCATCATAAGCACACATTGTTAGTTCACAGTTATACACTTTTAAAAGCATGAAACAACCCAGAACGATCTCACCTGGACACAATGAACACGCACAGAACTCCATACGGACAGTGAGTGGAGCTGAGAAACAGGTTCACGGATACACATGGTTCCGCAGTCAGGTAAAACAATGAGCAAGAGAAGCCTTCCCAAATCTGAGTATTGAACTAGGTCTAATTCAGGAGCAGCTGCCTGAGGATGACTGTCAACCACTTACTGTAGCTACCATACCTGTCTAACCAACCACTGGAACACTCCCACTCTCTCATAAATGATTGCATGATGTAGCCACATTAGAGTCATGGCTATGATGTCATCAGAGAGAGAGAGAAAATTTATTGAAAACTGATGACAAGCAATAATCATTACTCAAAATTAATTTATAGTAGACTCATTCGACTAACAAGCCATTTCAAAAACAAACATTTAGCCATGTGGCAGCTCAGCTGTTGTGGGAGCCGAGTGACTCAGAGGTAAAGAATAGCCATGAGTTAATGCATTTAGTGGATGATGCTTTGCAACTCCACATGTAGTGGAAATGCAGAAAAATTCAGAGCTACATAGCTGCAACTATATTTCATGTATAATTGTATAAAAATTTACATGTTGCATGCCATTCCGGATGATACACCCTGATAGGACGGACAGGGCTGTTTGCTGCATGCTCTTTGCCTGTAAATATAAGAAGTCGCCTACTGAATCTCTGATAGCAATATCCACAATCTATTTTTTTGGTTATAGACAGGCAGTCCCCAATCACATTTACTTACTATGTAAATTGTAATAATATATTACATTTATATTATTATAAAATCAGGCCAGTATCCACTGAAAAGTGACCAGTGTTTAGATAGAAGGCCTATGGTGGTAGTGGAAAAGCTAATTTAAAAACTGCACCTTATACAATGACTTCTTTTAAAATAAAATTTCTTTTCAATGTGTAAAAACACAGATACATTTATCTTTGAATAAATCTTTGGTTACATTATTTTCATAACCATCTGAATACTAATAAAATAATGTCATGACATCATGACAACGTTAACGTTGGAAATAACACAAAGCACTCATGTAGCCTAGCTACTACAATGCTATTTGTTGATAACAATTTTTAGTTAAACAACAGTTCACTCCAAATACTATATTAAACACAAACATGTTCAATAAAATATTTCTTCTTTTTTCCGCCTTTTAATAAAAGCAATGAGTCATAACAGTTATTGCAAAGCTACAGGCTACATGAAAGTTAAGATTAAGTTACAATAATGAGTAAGATCACTGCTTATTAATACTGCAACTTGTGATTAACATCAGTATTCAACAGATTATTGCATTTTTTAATATGTTTTGCAACAGAAACCAAGAAGTGGATCATAATCTACCTCTTAGTCCCAAAAGTTGAAAGTAGACATGTATGCTGCAGTTTGTTTTCACGACGGAGACAACACTTTTTGAACAACACTTTCTAAATGAGTCATCATTTCTGAATCAAGAACGTTTAATCTTTAACAGATCCCTGTTTGGTAAATAAAGCAGGGCACCCACTCACACCTGATTATCATCACATCGATTATAACCGTCATGTTTAATTTTACCTAATAATCTGCTAATCCTAAACCATGACACACTTTTGACATTTATAATATTAGATAATTTTCCTCAAGATCCAAAAAGCCGAGCTGAATCTCTGATAGTTGTTTGATTTGGTACTTTGATTTGGTACTTTTTATTTACATTTAAAACTAGTTTAAAATTCTAATAAATTTTTAGATCAAACCTTGGCGGAAATATTGAACATTTTAAAAGCTTCACAAACTTTAAATTTAAATATCAGTTCAGTATGTATACAATCATTTAAATGATTTACCACTAGTGCCAAGTGCGTGTTAAGATACACTTTACAGGAGAATGGAACACTGAGGATCGACCTCAAAGAAAATCATCACACAAATATGAACGTGCACACGCGAGCGCACACATTAAAGCGCACATGCATACATGTACACACAAGCTACTATTTCACATGGTAATTAGAATCAATAAAAACACTTAAGCCACATAATTTAGTCAGATACAAAAATTTACGAATTTAGTGCCTGAACAGCGCATTGTTTAGGAACTGTTTGTAACCTTACAATGATGAGTTCGGTTCAGACCATGGTATGGACCTCATGGTTCAATTCGGTACGGTACAGCGAGGGGAGGAGGTCGTCATCTGAAGCATCAGATTTTTAATTATTGTATAGTACTTTGTGAAGCATATTATATATATATATATATATATATATATATATATATATATATATATATATATATATATATATATATATATATATATATATATACACACACAGTACATATAAGCATATTACTGTTTTACTGTTTTCAGCTTTACTGTATTGCAATCTCTTAATTATTACTTTTATTTGCAGTAATGTTTTAGTAGGGTTTGTACACTAAGTTCATTCCATTTTAACAGAGAAGCCGCTTATGAGACCAAGTTTTCGTTCGGCATGCAGTGAATAAAACCAAGCTTGAGAAATACACTGAGCAAAGTTTTTGAGTCTGTTTCAAAGTTCTATTTTGCCGACTGGAGTGGATACAATTGCTCCATTTTGCACTATATATATATATGTTACAAAATTTATGTAGGTGTTTAATAGTGTTTAATAGCATATGAACTGTTTATATGAATTTGTGAAGGGTATATTGCAAGGTATACTGGAACTCAAACACCATGACAGGTATTACTGTACACGCTCATTGCTTCAGTAATGGATTGGTTCTGTCTAATTTCACATCTCGAGAGCGTAGGATCAAGGGTGCACACGTTAACTCATAAAAAAATGTAGGTTAAATTATGTTAGTATAAAATGTAGTGTAGATTAATCAGTTCTGATCATCAACATGGATTATTCTGCCCAATATGCATTAGCATGTTCTAAATATTTCCACAAATATACTTCACAACTGCTGCACAATGTCAACAAACTGACCGTGCTGGATTGACCCCACCCCTTCACCCCCCAAGCCCCGGCATTGCTTCAGTGCTGCTGTCAATTACAGGAACCCAAACTTCTCCCAGACGGTTGATTTGAATGAAGCTGAGTATGATTTCCACTCGCGCTCAAGGGTCCATCTCTAAACTAAGCTACACTAAGGTTACACTACCGTGAGGCCCGTACCGAACGGTTTAAGCAGAATATAGCATACCATTACACCCCTAGTACCTTAGTATCTGTTTCTCCTATTAGCATGTCTTTGAGTTGTGGTATTCCACCTATAAATTAAGCCAAAGACCTTTGTACTATAAAGTGTGAATAACCGTTGCACCTTGTACCATGCTTGACATTTCTTTTTGTACAGATTTTCGGTTTTTAATCCGCCAACCTGGATGGTTCCCATAAGCAAGTAAGCAGCAAGCAAGCACAAACTGCTTTGCACAGTTTTTTTTAGCACAGGTCACCTTCACCAACAATGTATGTCAATACTCAAGGCCAAAATTGAATGGATGCTCTATTAGCTCATGTACGCAGCACATTTTGCTCCGGATAAGGAAAAACAATTTGCTAGCTTTACATTATTAGATTACACAGATATAAAAAGAGACACATTTTTACACTTGTAAAGAGGTTGTTTTGCCACACTGCAAGTAAATACCCAAAACATCACTACGATTTTAATCTCTATTGTAATCATGTTCACCAATTGAGTAAAAGGTGTTAAAAAATGTAAAAAAAATTAGGGAACTGATCACTTTTCCAACCATCCTATTCCTCTCCCTCTCTCTCTCTCAAACACACACTGATGTCCAGGTTACAATCTGTATCTGTATACCAAAAAACAATAACAGCACAGAAAATCAGTATTAACTATAATAACTAATTAGTTTCTGTTGCACAGACCATTCAATGCCTGAGCTAGCTAATACTTGAAGGAGAACGTTGTTACAATGTAATGCTGAGTATTAGAAATAGAGTGACTAAAAAAAAAAAAAAAAATAACAGAAGGATGTAAAGTCAGAACTATTTATAAACTACCATGAAACAACATTATGGGCCCCATTTTAGCAATCTTTAATGAGCTGTCAGCTGAGCAGCTTGATTTAGGGCGTGTCGGTGATTTAGGGCATTCAGTATTGTAGGGATCAGAATCAGAATCAGATTTATTTAAGTGAGTTTTACACACAAGGAATGTGGTGTGGTTGGTATTGGCTCTAATATTGTACACATATTAATATACAGATTTATAATACAATATATACAGACTTTAAACACTATACAATAAACAATATACAATGGAAAAAAAATTTAGCACAAAAAGCATGTACTCATTTTAAAAATTTTAAATCATGGGGGTGTTTTAGGCGTAACGTGTATTTATATATAAAATTAAAGATATTATCTCAAAACTCATTTCTTAGCACTGTCCATTCATGCATTTATTTCTAGCAAGATTTACTGTAAAAACAACACCCCTTCATTGGAACTGCACTCACATTGGCAGGTCATGTTTACTACTCTGAGAGCTACATTCATACAAACCACATCCGCCTGACCGTCTGTAAGCATCTCTCACCCTTGCTTTCACAAAAGCCAGTTTCTAATAAAATCAGTTCTGTGAAATCCACCCTCACATGCACACACACACACACACACACACACACACACACACAAAACACAAACACAAACACAAACACACACACACACACACACACACACACACACACACACACACACACACACACATCCAACTCCGTTTCCTTTTTCTTCAATGACTCTTCCTCTTTTTCACCCACTTTGCTTCCACTTTTTTATACTTGCCTCCTCTTTCTTGGACTGCAGATGATAAACAAGGAACGATGAGAATAAACTGTAACTTCACTTTCCTCATTTCTGTCTTGTGGCCAACTCACAACTATAACAAAATTCATGTTTTAGAGTCATGCTCCTTTAATTAAATTTTAAGAGTTAAGCTTGATTTTTGCAACTCACATACATTAGGACAAGCATAAATGACACAAGCTAATAACATTAGAAACCAGTTTAGTATCCGTTTAAGAGCAGAAACTGTCAAGCTAATTATTCAGTAAAAAGAATTTGTTTCACAAATGGGATCCAATCTTGAATAAATTAAAATAAAGTACCTTGGCTATACTAATTACACCATACTTCCACTGTGTTGCTTACCATCTTTGCCCAATATTTCCTGCGGTGCTGGAATTACACACGAAAAACCCACACTTATGCAATGTATATATTGTACATATACATATATGTGTCGAGCCAACACAATCGGTTTGTATGCATTGTGCGACGGTTGCAAGGTATGTTTGTGGAAACATTTAGAATGTGCTAACGCTTACTCAGTGGAATCATCCACATCGATAACCAGCTGCTCATGAAAACAATTTATCTCCGTTACTTTTTACACTAACTTAACTAAACCTACATTTTTTTTTATGAGTTAACGTGTTTGTACTTTATCCTTAAGGAATGAAGCATGTACAGCAATCCCTATTGCAGTAGTTACGTCCCAGAAATCCCGCGATGTAGCAGCGTTATTTTAATATTTATGTTTGTCTTCATGAACTCTTCCCACACTCTTTAAAACACTTCATATGCTATTCAACACTTTCAAACCTACAAAAATTTTGAAACATATATAGCACAAAATGCCACAATTGTAACTCTAGTCCAGCCAGCAAAAGAGAACTTTGAAAAAGACTCCCGGCCGAGTGTATTTCTCAAGCTTGGTTTAAATGACATGACAAACAAATGCTTGGTCTTATAAGTGGTTGTCCTGTTAAACCTGGAATTAAGGTAAAGTGTCCAAATTCTAACAAAGCATTACTGCAAATAAAAGTTATAATTAATAGAATGCAATACAGTAAATCAGAGAAAAGTGATCCGCTTATATGTATATGTACGTATATGCATATACAGCATATATATATATATATATATATATATATATATATATATATATATATATACACAGTGATACCTCGGTTCTCGAACGCCTTGACTTTCGACCAAATCGGTATTCGACCAGGAAATTCGAGAAAATTTTGTCTTGGAATCCGAACAAATATTTTGAACTCGAACATCCAAACGTCCGAGATGAACCGAGTTGTGCCGAATGCCGTTCATTCGGCTCAGCGCGCCTTGCTTGCGTCATCAGTGTGAGTGCAGAGAGAGAGTCACGTTTTTGTGGAGAGAGTCACGCTTTGTGGAGAGAGAAACACCCGAAGAGCAGTTACCCTCTGTTTTTAAAGGTTGCCATAAAGGTTGGTACAGGTACAGTAAATGAAACACAATTTACTGTACTGTACAGTACATTTTTTTTTTGTTTTGTTTTAATAAATACACTTTTATTTGTTATTTCTTGTTGAGACTCATGTTTTTCTACATATTATATACAAATTAGGCCAGTAAATAGGCATTTTCTGGGGCATTATTTCCTATGGGTTTCGAACAATTTGGTTCTCGACCGTCCTCCCGGAACGAATTATGTTCGAGAACCGAGGTATCACTGTGTGTGTGTATATATATATATATATATATATATATATATATATATATATATATATATATATATATATATATATATATACATACACAGTGAGTCCAAGAAGTATTTGATCCTTTGCTGATTTTCTTCGTTGGCCTACTAATAAAGACATGATCATTCTATACTTTTAATGGTAGATGTATTCTTACATGGAGAGACAGAATATTAAAAAGAAAATCCAGAAAATAAATCTAAGGAATATATATTAATTGATTTGTATTTCATGGAGTGAAATAAGTATTTGATCCCTTAGTATTCATTAGCAGTTCTGGCTTTTACAGACCAGTTAGACACTCCCAATCAACTTGTTACCTGACCTGAAGCCACCTGTTCTCACTAATCACTTGTGTGAAAAACAGAGAGAATCAGACAGATCACACAGATTTCAAGTCTCCAACATGGGTAAAACCAAAGAGCTGTCACAGGACCTCAGAGTCAGAATTGTTGACCTTCACAAAGCTGGAATGGGCTACAAAAAGATTAGTAAGTTGTTGGATGTGAAAGTAACAACTATTGGTGCAATTATCAGAAAGTTTAAAGAGTATAACATGACAATCAACAGACCTCGGCCCGGTGCTCCAAAGAAGATTTCGCCTCGTGGGGTGGCAATGATGCTGAGAACGGTCAGAAATCGTCCTGCAACCACTCGGCAGGAGTTAGCAAATGACCTGAAGGCAGCTGGGACCACAGTTTGCAAGGAAACAATTGGCAACACTTTGCGCAACAATGGATTCACATCCTGCAGTGCCCGAAAGGTACCCCTGCTGAAGAGAGCACATGTGAAGGTGCGCCTCAAGTATGCCAATGATCATTTGAAAGATGAACCAAGTTATTGGGAGAAGGTTTTGTGGTCAGACGAGACCAAAATTGAACTTTTTGGCCTCAACTCCACCCGCCATGTGTGGAGGAAGAAAAATGCTGCCTATGACCCCAAGAACACTGTGCCCACCGTCAAGCATGGAGGTGGAAGCATAATGTTTTGGGGGTGTTTTTCTGCCAAGGGTACAGGGCTACTACACCGCATCACTGGGAAGATGGATGGAGCCATGTACCGCACAATCCTGAGGGACAACCTCCTCCCCTCTGCCAGGGATCTGAAAATGGGCCGTGGTTGGGTCTTCCAACATGATAACGACCCCAAGAAAAAACACATTAAGGTCATGGAGTGGCCCAGCCAGTCGCCAGACCTCAATCCGATCGAAAATCTATGGAGGGAGCTGAAGGTCAGAGTTGCCAAGCGACAGCCCACCAACCTTCATGATTTACAGAGGATCTGCAAAGAAGAGTGGGCCAAAATTCCCCCTGGTGTGTGTGCTAAACTTGTGGTTAACTACAACAAATGTCTCACCGCTGTGCTTGCAAACAAAGGCTTTGCCACTAAGTATTGAGTGTGTTTGGCAAGAGGGATCAAATACTTATTTTCCTCATTGAAATACAAATTAATTAAAATATATTCTTTAAAATTATATTCTGGATTTTTGTCTTGATTTTCTGTCTCTCCATGTTAGAATATATCTACCATTAAATGTGCAGAAGGATAGTGTCTTTATTAGTGGGCAAACAAAGAAAATCAGCAAGGGATCAAATACTTCTTGGACTCACTGTATATATATGCTTCATATACTGTAGTGGAGGCCTATGGTATTGGTTAAATGCTGGGTTTCAAGCATTTAATAAAAGACACAATAAAAAAAAAAATCTGATGCTCCAGAACCTGCTCCTCATATATATTACATATCTTCAATTATTGAAAAAAAAAATTCTGTCCAAGACAACCTATTAATGTATAAATATAAATTAGACAATGAATTATATATTGAGTTAAGCACACAGTGCAAAGGATGGATTAAATCTAAAAGGTAAAAAATAAAAGCTCAACAAATTTTTACATGGATGCTACAATAACAGCAAAGCTGCTTGCTGACACATGCAGGTATGAGAAAGGATGTGTCTATATATGTGAATATATTGTACAATAAAAAAAAAAAAATCATGTGTAGCTGTGCTTTTTCTTATGTACTACAGCTGTTGTCAGATGAGGAAAAATTAGAGATAGATGACTGTGTGTGTATTCTGATGCCATGTGTATGTAGACCTGTCAGGCCCTGATAAAGTGCTTATACATGCAGAACAGCTGCAAAGCTCTGGGATGCCGAAGTGAAATATAATGAAGAGCAAGATTCTAACACTCGAAAGAGAATTCATCTCCATCAGATGATTCACTTTACAGGCAGACACACGCAAAAGTATATAAAGGCAATTCATCTCTATTTGACAGTTGCTGCACTGCCCAAGCAGCACTGCGCATTACTGTAAAGAGACCCTACTGATATAACTCATCTAACATTGCACCGATACCACATAAGTGGGATATTCCCACATAATTATGACGAAGTACAACACACTCTGGCTTTTCCGATGAATTGACATAGTAAGTAAAAAAGGACATTTCCAAATTTGAATCCCCAAGTGTGTCACTACAGAATCAAGAAAACATGAAGCCAGATGACCAAAGTTAGCTAGATATTAATATAACATTTGACAGAAGTGCTTATGCAGCACTTCAGACGTTCTCCTTTCAAATTAGACTCATGGACTATGTGAACAGCCATGCTGTTCAGTTATCAGCTGGCACAGTTTGGTAAGCCCAGATGTGTCATGTTGTAGCTTCTGTCAAAAGCTCTATTCTCTGACAAAAGGAATTTGCATGAAGGTGTTCGGTGCTTTGACTGAGAAAAAGGGAATGGTACAAAATTCTGTTGCCTTTATGCATGACAAATATTAGGTCATAACTAAAAGGAACAATGTCCATCAATGTAAAAGCACAAAACATAGGTAAGTGTAGGGTACATGACACTGTTTATTCACTGAAACAGATATACTTTTATGTTTATCTTTATTGATCCACTATATTCACCTTGCAACACAAAAATCATATAAAAACTTTTTAGTCACCTACTTAATAATTATATTTATTAAATAACATGATATATCACAACAAATAATTTTAAAACAATTATATTATTAAATAAGTAAATATTGATTAAGCAACCCGACACAGGGTTTGTGCTCATCGCAAATCTTGCTATTCATAATAATCTGTATTTCAATTAATGACAGATGATTTAAAATATTGTTCAACCAGCTAAACAATTGTCTCAGTCAATCAGATTTAAGGACCAAAACTTCTTATTTTATCATAATTTTATCAACTACTTATTATCATCACCTGTGCAGAACATTTAATTTAAAACATACATTACATAATGGAGGCGGAAAAGTGAGTTTGGTGAATAGATGAAAAACAAAGGAAAAAGCTTCTGGAGGAGAAAGAGAGTCCCTTCAGTATACTACCCACACCCAGAGGGGAGAACTTCCTGAGGGAGCAGCCGCTGCATTCTGCCCTGTTTCATTAATCTCCCAGAATAAAAGAATGCACAAGTGGCAATAGCGACACTGTGTGAGCGTGTGGTGTGGGGAAATGGGAGAAGGCGGTAGGGAGTGTTGGAGGGGTGTGGGAATGATTTTAAGGTGCAGGATTTAGGGAAATAAACTGGGAATGGGAAGCAGGAGGCTTTTGTTGCCTTTTTCCTGGGTTACCCCCTTCTCAATTTCTCTTTCTCGCTCTCACACTTTTTCTATCCCCAGCGCTGGCATCCTGCAGCTGTGCCAGCCGCCACTGCAGCCAGCATCTCAATGAGTAGTAACCCACCAGCGGAACCCCGTCCATGCCACCCCCCTTCCATCATGTCGACAACAAACTAGTCTGGGTGACACACACAAGTGTACCACACTCTGTCTCCACCACTATCGTGCGCTCTCCCTCCTTAGTCCCTTTTTCTTCCCCTCTTTTGTTGGCCTCTTTTCCTTTCTCCCCTGCAGCTGGATGGGACGGAGCCGTTGGCAAGCAACCCATTTGCACTCTCCCTCTCTTTTTGCCACTGTCACTGCGGTGGGCGCTGCCACCGCTACAGGAAAGAAGCAAATGGGGGAAGGAGGATGAAGAGAGAAGTCGGCCCCCGTTTCTCACGCTCGTAAGAAAGCCCTCGCTTCATCTCGTCAGCCAGAGGCACCTGCTGATTACCATAGAGACGCTGTGTGAAGTCCTGGACCTCCTCCATCATCTCCCCCTCCGGGTCTAATTCTGTTTCAAACCTCCCCCCCACCTCCTTTTTCCATTTAGCCAAACAAGTGCTCACTGGATTAGTTAAATGGGCTACTGCACAGGAAACAAATAAACAAACGGGGGAGAAGACGGAATTCTGTAATCAGTGCTCATTGGTCATTCAGTTTAAAAGCATAATCTTAAAGATTTGGTGAGGTTTGGTGACTGTATATCACAAACATATATTATCACAAAAAACTATTTTACATAAAAAAATTGGCTTTTTGTTAAAAAAAATTAATTAACATTACATTACAAAATTGCTAAATTAATTGCTAAAAAAATATTTATGATTTTAAATAATGTACACAAGGGTCGAATGTAAAATCATAAGCAATGTTCAGTTTGAAAGCTATTGGTGCAATAAATCATCGCAAGTTAAATCACATAGAAATAACGCGCATACAAAGTTACCAAACTTTTACCCAACATTATTTGGCTCATTATACGATCAATCACAATGAGGTTTTCAGCAACACTGAGACTACTCAAATACCAGCAAAACAAACTGACATTGGGGAAAATAGGACAACTCTTCAACTCTTAAGTGACTTGTTTTGCTGTTAAACAAATAAGCACATTACAGTGTCTTTAACATAACTACCCATGTTCTTATGTTGATATAGACCTGCCTCTATATTCACTGTAAAAGCAATGTTGCTTGAAGGAAAGAGACAAAAAAGCAGCAGTGTTCTGGCCAGCTGCTGATGATAGATGTGCTGAGCGGACAAGTGCAATACCAAGTGAAAGGTACCCTGGGAAAATAGTGCTGCAATAAAGCAACCAAAGAGAGAGAAAAGCAGTATATACGAAAATGCAAGCACGGTGTACAGAGCAGTGAAATTAATTTTCTGTTTAACTGCTGTCTGAAAAAATATACATGCAATAACCAGGTGCACTTTTTGGAAACCAAACAGGTTAAGTGTAATCGAATAATTGTTACAATTTGATAGTTTACCTTGTATCTACATAATACATACATCTACACAGTGCATTCCCTTAGCTGAACGAGAGTCAAACAAGATACAACTGAATTCAGTAACATTTTCTATGAATCTGGTATTAATAATGCATCAGAAAAACATTCATAAAGCTGTATAAGATGTCTCTAGGTAATTGTCTTTACATGCATTGGGTAAAGTCATTTATTACCTCAAAAGACACTGAAAAAATATACAAAAATATGTACAAACCAACTAATATTGGAAACAAACTTTTATTTATTATTATTAATGCACTTTACAGAGCTTGGTTTAAGTAAAAATATGTATGCATGTGTTTGTGTGTATGTGTGTGTACATATTTTATAATAATATTTATATTATATATATATATATATATATTTATATACATAGCTTGGTTTAAGTAAAAATATGTATGCATGTGTTTGTGTGTATGTGTGTGTACATATATATATATATTTAATATTTTAATGTACATAAACAGATGCTAATGACAAATGTTATAAGACGTTATAAATACTTTTCAAAGCCTTATAAATGCACTTAAAATCCAAAATGGCTACTGGATCCATACGGCCCACACTGCACGTTCTGCAGTCATTTTCACATGAACACATTTTAATGGAGCATCTTAAACTAGGTATGCAGCAAATATTTGCTTACCGAAAATATTGTGGCAAAAACAACAACAACAACAAAAAAAAAAAAAAAAACGCTGTTAGTGTTTGAGCTGAATAAGCAAAAAAACAAAACAAAACAAAAAAAAAGACATTAAACAAACAACAACATATTTTATGTAACTTAAGTTTTTTCTGGTTTAAGTTTTTTCTGGTTTTTTTTTCTGGTTTTTCACCCCAAGTCATATTGGAGAAGTATATCAGCCTTATACAGTTTTGGGTTTTTGAGCTAATCAGTCCCTGTTCATTCTGCTCCAAGCATTTTCATTTAAAGTGTTAGGAAACAAAAAATATCAGAATCCTTAATCCAGCTTAATGTCATTTACTCTGAAAACAGAAATATTGTAAAATTGTATTAAGCATTACAACAAAATGACTAAAAAAGACTAACAAATCAAAAAACTAAACAAAATAAAAATTTCTCTGCCACTCTTAATTTTTTATACAATACCTGAGTTCTTCTCTCGACACCCTATCGAAATCTTTCTCTACATATATAAAACACACAGTGCAGCTCCATCTGACCTTCCTGTGAGGGACAGTGGGTAACCCCCTCACACAAACACACACAAAATGTCATTATTGTTATTATTATTGTTGTTGTTATGATGATGATTATTATTATTATATTAATTTATTCATTATCTTCTGCTTAATCCACTACTACAGGGGGGTTCCCTATGCCCATCCAGGGCAGAATGTTTCAGGCGCTGGGCAGATACACGCAGGACTATTGCTGGGCTCACTCACACTCTCACATACTATATGGAGCAATTTAGAGCATTCAATTTAAGATAAGATAAGATAAACCTTTATTTGTCCCACAATGGGGAAATTCACATTCTCAGCAGCAGATACAGAGGAGGGTGAAAAGGTATGCAGTCATTAGAAGAGATTTAAACTAGGAAAAATATTAAATAGTTAGAAATCTATATATACAAGATAAAAATCAAATTTTCTAATTTTCAGTTATAATTTACCTTGAATCCATGTTTTTGGACTGTGGGAGAAAACCAGAGAACCTGGTGAAAACCCACGCAGACACAAAGAGAAAAAATGAAAATTCCACCCAGATTGGGATTCGAACCTAGAATTCCCAGCGCTGAGACGCGTACGTGCTAATCACTGTGCAGCCCCACATCTACTAGCTCACTGTGTTCCACACCATCTGTCAATATTCTGACAAGTGGGAAAGAGATTGAGTTCAGATGAGGTGAAGTCACCTCCAGTAACAAGCACACCTTATTTAACTTATATGACCCAAAACCAGAAGGTAAAAATGACAATTATTAGTCTCATCCAACGTGGCAATGATATCTGCATATCGTCAAGAGGTTCACTGGCTGATACTCTGGTAGCCCATCCAGAACACGTTGAAGCTGAAAACATTTGTATTAAATCACTTTAGGAGACACTCCATAAAGCAACCATGGGTGAACTGTGCAGACATTTAAGTATGTGGGAACGACAATATCCCATGACCTAAAAATGGACACTATCAACTCTATCCCTTGGCCTAGCATGGCCTAGCAGAGAAAATGCTTTCCATGGCAACTGTAAAAGTATGATTTGCCACTGGAGCTTTTAAGGCTGTTCTACACTGCAGTCGCTGAATCCATTCTATGCTCATCCATCACAGTTTAGTTTGAAGCAACATTGTAGAACAGGATCAGCCTGCAGTGAACAATAAAAACGGCCACCCCTTATGACCTGAACTCTTTAAAAAATGAGGAAAGGGCAAAAAAAATATTTAAGAGTCCACAACCTGGACTTAACTTTTTTCAAACCCTATTATTTAGACAGCATTACAGAACCGGGTACACATGTATCCATGTGTCCTGCAATTAGATTTTAAAACAACTGACAAGGTTTACTCCCTGTTTCTGCATGTACTATACTATACTGTATACTGTGTTGCACTACACAAATTTCCACAGATCACAATTTCAGATAAATTTTTAGGTTAAATATTTCTTGTGACTAGTAGGTAGCAGTATAATAAGCAAGATGATAAACAGCAGTCTGGTCATTATTGTGAAATAAAACACATCAGCTTGATTCAAGGTTTTTTGTTTTGTTTTTTTAACAAAAATGGCCTGCTACTATAAATTATTGCTTACTTAACTACTAGTAACTTAAAGGTCTAGATTAAATGTATATTTCTGCTCATAAGCACCATTGTTATTACTGAAATAAATTAATTCCCCTTATTCTGACCTTCACAGTATGGGTTTTTGCTTGCTCTGCAATATGTGTCTAGCAGAAATACTATTTACGAATAAAAGTACTGAATGAAAAGAAGTCTTAGGCAGTATACGGTAGCAGTCAAAAGTTTGGACACACCGCCTTCTTGCCACAATGTCTATTTTCTCCACTTATAATATAGATGGATTTTGTTAGTTTTTATGTTAGTCCCCTGTTGGTTCTCTGTTCTCTATTGGTCAGGACCATCACATAACAGTTATAAGTTGGGTGGTGTACTGTTTTTTTTTTTCAATAATTTTTATTGAGGAAAAAGAAAACAGGCTTTAACACAGACATTTCACATGCTTTCCTTATTTTCCTCTTTTTTTTTTTTTACCCCCCCACCCAATTCCCTCCCCCCCTATATATATATATATATATATATATATATATATATATATATATATATATATATATACACAGTATATATATATATATATATATATATACAGTATATATATATATATATATATATATATATATATATACAGTATATATATATATATATATATATATATACAGTATATATATATATATATATATATATATATATATATACAGTACATATATATATATATATATATATATATATATATATATATATATATATATATATATATATATATATATATATATATACAGTATATATATATATATATATATATATATATATATATATATATATATATATATATATATATATATATATATATATATATATATATATATATATATACACAGTATATATATATATATATATATATATATATATATATATATATATATATATATATAAAAAAATAAAAAAAGTAAATAAATAAATAAATTAAAAAAGGGGGGGGGGAGAGGGGAAAAGGGAGGAAATCAGCCGGTTGGGACTGTCTCTAAAGACCCAAAGTACACCATAAGGGGATACCACTTCTTGTAAAACTTTTCTGTATTCCCCCTCAGAGTAAACCTGGTCTTCTCTAGTTTGAAAAAAAGCTTCATTTCCCGTAGCCAAACTGAAATAGAAGGGGGACCCGGAGATTTCTAGAGGATCAGTATGCAGCGCCTGGCCACCAGGGAGGTGAATGACAAAACATCCAAATCAGTGCTGCTAAACAGGGATTCGTTCAAGGGGAGACCGAATATCGCAACCCACGGAGACATCTCTATAGTGGTGCCAAGGACCTCTGACATAGCATTGAAATATCCACTCCAAAATCCATGAAGCGCATTACAGAAAAAATACATGTGCCCTAAACCGCAAGGCGAGGCTCCACACCGGTTGATGTGAGGCTCCATATCAAACATCTCTGACAGTCAGGGTAAAATCTGGAGAGTTGTGATTTGGAACGATGGACTCTGTGTAAAACTTTGAACTGTATTAGTTGTAACCTAGCACATGGGATGAAGCGGTTGACCACATTAACTGCTTTATCCCACCAATGATCAGTAAAGGTAGTAGCTAGTTCTCGTTCCCACGCTAAACTGGCACTGCTGACAATTGGCACATCCATCTCCAGAAGCCTGGAGTAAATCCTGGATATAAGGGACTTTCCAAAGGGATTCAAAGTCAAAAAGTTGTCCCAAGGGGGAGCACTGGGAAGCTGAATGTAATCAGTAAAAAGGGAAGAAAGACAGTGTCTAATTTGAAAATAACGGAATAAACTCATATGATAACTGTGCAAATGAACAAAGAACTTGGTTTCTGTAAAGGTCTCGAAAACATTTGATACCCTTGTTGCGCCATATTCGAAAACCAGACTCAATCCGTGCTGGTGGGAACAAATGGTTGTCCATAATGGACAATGACAAAGAGGGTGCTGTATAACTAAAACACCTCCTAAATTGTATCCAGACACATAGATTTGAAAGCACTAGGGGGTTATTGGTGTATTTGGAAAGTTTGAGTGAGAGGGGAGAAGCCATCAGTGCCAGTGCAGATGAAGATGTAAAATAGTTGGTCTCTAGTCTGCACCACTGCAGGTCAGGGGAGTGAAGCCAGCACAACAACTTTTGGATGTGTGCTGCAAAATAATAATATTTAAAATTAGGCAGAGCAAGACTCAAATTTGAATCTCTGCAATAGTGATTTACCCACTCTGGGAACCCTTCCCTCCCACAAAAATGTGGAAATGAGCTGATCCAGAGATTTAAAGAAGGTTTTAGGTAGGTACAATGGGAGGGTTTGAAACAAAAAAAGGAATTTTGGCAAGACATTCGTTTTGATAACATTTATTCTACCAATTAACGACAGGGGAAGAGATTTCCATCTCTGTAAATCTGTTTCTATTTTATCCATCAGCACGGAGTAATTTGCATTAAACAATAGAGGTAAAGTGCGGGAAACATGAATACCTAAATATCTGAAGCCGTCTGGTGTCCAATGAACTTAGCTAAAATTTTGAAACCATTTTGATATTGAGACCCAGGGAGACTCCAGGGCCTTAGTAAAATTTTGAGATATTTAGAGCAGGGCTGTAGATGTGTAGGATCTTTATCCTTTTTCAATAAAAGAGATATAAATGCCTCCCGTAAAGTTGGTGAAAGAGAGCCTGACCTCAGGGACTCCTCAAAGATGGCCAATAATAGCGGTGCCAATTTGTCTTTAAACTTTTTAAAAATACTTGACTGGAAAACCATCTGGGCCTGGTGCCTTACCAGCCACAGCAGAGTCCAGATTTGGAAGTTCCAAATTGTCGAAAAAAGATGACATCTCCGGGCTATCAGGCTAAGATTCTGACTGATATAGTGCTGCATAAAAAGCCTTGAAAGCAGATTTTATAGCCAGAGGGTTAGTACAGAGCTCACCCGTCGAATCAACAATTCGAGATATAGACCTCGATGCCACCATTCCCCTTAGCTGGTGCGCCAGCAGTCTGGAGGGTCGGTCAAAGAATGTACTCTGTGTACGCAAGAGAAGCCTCTCAACTTCAACCGTGGTATTAAGGTCATACTCTGTAACTCCAATCGACATTTCAATAGCTGGGATGATGGGCTCGCCGAATTTAGTTAATCTAATTTAGCAATGTCAACTAACAAAGCCTGTAACTTAAGCTTACGTGCTTTATTTAAGTGCGATGTGTAGGATATAATTTGGCCTCGCAGATAAGCTTTAAGTGACTCCCATAAAAAAAAACCTTAGCCTGCGGGTTATAGAATCTCCAAGGATCGAGGAGACCATTAGTGGACATAATTTCAGCAAAGGTCTTAGAGAGAAAGGAGCAGGGTGCTACATGTGAGTCTGATCTGTCAAGAGTTGGACTAATTGTACAATTTAGGACCCCCCTAGAATCAAAGAATGAGAATGCAAATTGGGTAAAGATCATTCACATTTCAGCACATTCCAATTTGTTGTGGTGTCTATTCTCAAAATGCGTTTCCTGTAGAAATATAATATCAGGATTTAAGAGTTTGAGATGATTATTATTTAAACCTCTGACAACCTCTGACAACCAGGTTATAAAATTCAGGTTAGAACCCGGCAAGGACTGAGAAGCACTCATTTAATTAAATTAAATTTGTAATTGTAATAATGTAAAGCCACACCAGCCGGCTGAGGGAGAAGGGAAACGGAAGGGGGGGGGGGGGAGAAAAAAGAGAACAGGAAAAAAATAAAAAAATAAATAAATAATAATAAAATAAAAAAATGAATAATAAAAACCCACACAGCGAACCCATCCACCCTCCAGCCCAACCCCACACCACCCCATACCCATCACGTCCCAACCCAAACAAAAGGCAAGGCACGGTAAAATCAACACCCAAAATGTGAGTCTCCGATTGCTAAACATGTGTCCGGACTCGGACTCCACGGGGCAGCAAGTATCAGACTCTATAGTCTTTGCAAGGTGCAGTCCGTAAACAGGTTATAAACAGAAAGACATACAAAGCTAAACCCATCTTAAACAAGAAAGGCATCTATAAACAGTGTCAACACCCGTCGATTAAAAAAAAAAATAAATAAATAAATAAAAAAAATAATAATAATAATAATAACAATAATAATAATAATAAATACTAATAATGAAAAAGACACCCTGAACATTGTGGGATTAGAACAACAAACCGTTAATCCGATGAAAAGTAAACACAGTTCAGTGTTATGACCTCTCAAAATGTAAACAAAGCAAGCCGCAGGGCACATCCCAATAAACAGCATCTTATGCCCAGCAGGCACAGCCACTCACCGTTAACGCAAACTTTTTCAAGTGGACTATAAAGTTTTCGAGGAAAAAATTAGAGTGGGTCCCAACCACATCACTTCCATTTCCAGGACAATAGGAAAATCTTTTGTTCTGGGCCACAGTGTTTGCATCTCTATGGATCTTGGACACGAACTCCTTTGCCTCCGTAGCAGATGTAAACACCGTATCTTTACCATCCACTGTAACGCGGAGCCTTGCTGGGAACAGTAGAGCAAACTTCACGCCCTTTTCGCGCAAAAGCGAGCAAACCTCATTGAACATGGCGCGTTGCTTGGCCACCTTAGCTGTAAAGTCCTGAAACAGGGCCAGCCTCATCCCACCGGCCTCCACCCAGCCCCTCTGCCTCGCACGCCTTATAATCTCAACGCAGTCACTGTATCGGTGAAGGCGAACAATGACCGCTCTGGTTATACCGGGTCTTCTGGGGGCAAGCGACCTATGTGCACGGTCCAATTCAGGCAGTTTCTCCAGATGAAATGCCTCCTTGAGTAATTGCGAGACTGATGCACGAGTCACAGTGAATTCTTCGGGCACCCCCAGAACCCTGAGATTCTGACGTCTTGACCTCGACTCCAAATCATCCGCCCTGGCACTGAGTGCCTCAACCTGTTTCTCCAGGGCCTTCGTCTTTGCTCACAACGCGACAGTCTCATCCGAATAGTCCGACAAGGACCTCTCCATCTCAGAGACTGTGGATTTCATCGTTGTGAAGTCCGTCCTCAGAACTGATAAGTCCCTGACCATCTCCTCTCGCATTGCCTGCAATTCCTCTTTAATAATCACCCTCAGCTCAGTCAGGACTAGCAGGACAATGCGCGATACCAAAGCGGGGTCGTCGGGGGAGCGGGCCGCGTCAGGACTCGCCTCGCACGAAGCGGACGCCGCAGGTGAGGCCGAAGATGACTCTGCTAGAGCAGGCCTTATGAGCGGTTGAGAAGAACCGGGATCTTTGCCCGTTTTAGGGGTCTTGGGAGGCATGGTGAGCACAAACCAACAATTCAAAAGTTTGTCCCAAATATTTATATAACCTTTCTATCAAACAGCACATGTCAAAAGTGCATCCAAATAATAAAAATACTGCTCTCCCCACGGAAATTGAAAAAAACCCTTCTAGCACATGTCGAGCGAAAACCGGAAGTCCCGGGAGGTGTACGTACAGTTTATTGCCAGTTCTGAAGTGACACTGATGCAGTAAGTGGGTTTTAGTGCAGCAGTGCTGCTGTAGTTTCACTGAGACACTGCTGGGATTGGAATAATGCACCAACCAAATAATACCTGTTCTGTGATGCTAATATTGTGGTCCTGACAATTACAGAATAGAGTAAAGGAGACTAGCACAGTATATACTGTAGTCCACAAAACGATGGACTACAGTCTGTTTTGTAATTATGAAACTATAAAGTCCATCTTTACAGTAAGTGGAATACAAAGGAGGTATTCAAATGTTTCAAAGTTCAGCCTCCAACATAAAAATGACTAGTCAAAATGAATGAAGAAGCATCGTCAAAAGAAGGCAAAGCGAAGTTTTGTAACAGCTCCCACAACTTCTCACCTTCACATCATCAGTCTGGGACTTACATAAGGTAACAGACACAAGGGAGTCAAACATTATAAACCAGAGGTGCATTTCCTTAAGAAAATGTGAGTGTGATAGTATACGTGGATACATAGCACAGTGCATACATACATCAAATCAATACAGTGAAGGTTGTAGGTGTGGCCGGGTCATATGGTGTCTCTCGATCACTCTGCAATTTTACAAGCCCAGTCTGGCTGCAGACATCACTCCAGCGAATTTCATCGTTGTAGCTCAAAAATTGTAAGAGTTACAGAAGTGCAAATATTACCATAAAGAATGGGAATTTTTACTCTGAAAAAACGGGAATACATCAGCAAAGGTTTGACTGATTCCTTGGCTGTATACAGGCAGTGGTCTCACCAATGAGCTGGATGTGTCATGTAAAAATCGTGTCAACAGCTCGAAAACTGCGGGAGAGGAAAGCCAGACAAAACAGTGGAATATTAAAAACCGGATAACAATACACAGCAATCACACTAAATATTTGAAAAACAAATAAGAAATCAAGAAAAAAATTTACATGATTCAGATAAAATTATTTGCCAATATACTGAATAAATTTATCTTGTTGGGATTTCTCAAAATACGAAAAAGTTCTAAAAGGTCTGCATTATTTATCTTACAAATCTATTCAATCAAAATCAAGATTAAATAATGAAAAAAATAGTAATTAAATTTAAAGTTACATTTTTTAATATTTTCTGACCTGTTAAGATTTTATTTTTTGCCTTTTGGAAAATACTTCTCTCGGCAAATGAAATAAAATTTTCTCTCGGAAAATAATCTCTCGGCAAATTCTATAAAATATCTCGACTGTTAAAAATGAAGTTGAAAATAAAACTATTTGCATGATTTTCAAAACAATTATTTCTGAGGAAGTCAATAAATTATGAATATAAAGTTAGACTACAAACACAGGAGGATGGCACACATAGCAAGAAGCAGTGAGATCGCATTCATGTGACAAAGGAGTAAAAGCTGCTCAGAACAGAAGAAAGAAAGATTGTCGTGGATAAAATGGCAGGAACATTCCTAATGAAAAGGGAACTCAAAGAAAAATGGTTTAGTGTCGCCACACAGTTGCAGAGCAGGAGGCTTCTGCACAGAAAAGTAAGCACACAGCAGGCTGACTGCAACAGAGGTGGGCCTTGCTGACACACATGCACGCACAGAAGCATACGCACATGCTTACAAAACTCTCCCACATGTCATCCCCAGATTCTCCCTCCCGACGGCTGTACAAGGACAATTTGCATCTCTCCAGCACATTTAACAGGAGCCCGTCTGCTCTCTCGCAAATCCCACTGGCCTTTAGGCAGCAGACAGGGTGCTCTCAACCCAGGGAACTCCTCTGTCCTCTAGAGAAATATTTCCTCATCCACTAAAAAAATTTGCAAAGTAAAGCCAAAAGTCAGCAGTTGATGACTATAACTGCTACTTACTACTGATAACATGTGGCCCATGATTAGAGGCCAGTAAAAGTTGTGTTGTTAGGTTAAAGGGCTTGAACATCTCCTGGCTCCTACACATTATTTTAAACAGACATTACTTTATATTACCTTCTAAGTGCATTTTTATTTTTTATTAATATACAATTGAGCCTAACAGTTTCCATGTGCTTAGACCAGGGGTGCCCACACTTTTCTGGCCTGAGATCTAATTTTCCATTGGACAGGTCATCGAGATCTACCGGGGTTAATCTCTATTTTTTAGGCTTTTATATTGAAACCTGTTTACACACATCATGTTAGTATTGTCGAATCTGTTAGAATTGCTATTTTATTAACACATTCCAGCAAATGGCATGGAGAAAACATGATTTAGTACACCCAAACACACAGTATACAGCACAAATGTAAAACCATCACTGTAACCTGCATTTCCCCAAACAGAATATCCATCCATCCATTATCTTCCTCTTTATCCTCTATTAGGGGCGCGGAGGGTTCCCCATGCCTATCCAGGGGAGAACATTGTGACAATGTACTGTTGTAAAAAGGGCTATTGACCTTGATCCATGTTTTTTGGACTGTGGGAGGAAACCGGAGAGTGGGAGAAAGCCACGTGGTCACGGGGAGAACATGCAAACTCCACCTAGATTGGGATTCCAATCGGGAATCCCCAGCGCTGAGAGGTGAATGTGCTAACTACCAAGCATCCGTGCCGTCCCCAAACAGAACATGAACATTAATAAAAGCAAATGCATTTTGAGTTTTACATTGCTCCAAAATAACTAAAATGTACCAATTTCATTTAGAATGGGAGGATGAATATTTTTTTACAAAGTCCTTCACTCATCTTGTCAGTCTAATAAAGTGCAAAAACACAAACAGAAACTATCTAATGTAGATGATTCGGGAGTCAGTGCTTCGGATTTAAGCACGGAACTATGCAGCTTTTGGGAACGAGAGTGATGGGGGGGGGGGGGGGGGGGGGCAGACTGCTCACTTGCACAGGGATAGAGATACTGTGCTATAAAAAAGTGCTGATACGTAATAAGCGCTTTTTTTTTCAAACCTCCATCGCGATCTACCTGACACCCCTACCTGACACACCGATCGACGTATTGGGCACCCCTGGCTTAGACCTACGATGACATAGTTAATACATATTACAGCAGGTGTGCCCACTCTTTTCTGGCCCGAGATCTACTTTTTCCAGTGGCCAGGTCACTATGATCTACCAGGATTTATCATTTTTAAGCTTTAATGGTGAAACCTATTTACACACATTATATCAATAATGTGTAATTATAAATTGGATGGATGGACGGATGGATGGTGATTGAGGCACGGGGGCGTGGCCGCGCAGGTTTTAGGAATAGAGAGAGCGACGGGGAGAGCAGAGGTCACTTGCACAGGGATAGAGATCGCGATTCAGAATGACTCACAGTGTGTGTGAACATGTGTGTATGTGTTTGTATAAGAGCTTTTGATACTGTGCTTCTGATACTGTGCTTGGGCATGATAGCTCAGTAGTTAGGGTGTTGGGCTATCAATCTGAAAGTTGTAGGTTCAAATCCCAGGTCGACTGAAGTTACCAATGTGGGTCCTTGAGCAAGGCCCTCAACCCTAATTGCTCCAGGAATGCTGTGGTCAACACTGTGCTCACTTTGTAAGTCGATTTGGATAAAAGCATCTGCAAAATAACCAAATGTGAATGTAAAATTTTTTCTCAAAATTGTGGAATGTTCCATGGCGATCTACCAACAGGCACTGTGCGATTTACCGGTCGATCACGATGAACATATTGGGCAGACCTGTATTAAAGCGACCATCACAATGTCAGTAATAATACAAGAATTGGTATTATACAGGGATGCTCAGGAAAGGCCAAAGTAAAAGTTATCATTATATTAGATAATTTATCAGACACTTTTATCCAAAGCAACTTGCAAGTATTCTAACTTGAGAATACTTTTTTGGTTAAAACACAACTCCTCCAGGGGCAATTAGCAGGGCCTTGCTCAAGGGCCCACGTTGGTAACTGCAGCAGACCTGGGCGTTGAACCCACAACCCTTAGATGGATAGCCCAATATCCTAACCACTGCGCTACCCCACCCAACAAGTTGCTTTTATCCCTACGCAACTGACAGGTATCAAACTAAGTATCATTATAAAACAGGTAGTCCTGGTCCTTAAATCTGATTGGCTGAGCTGTTTGTCCAGCCACGAGACTATTATATTCGGAGGCCGGCGGCCACTGGAGAATCTCACACCGCATTCTATCATCGCAGGTCTTACCGAGCCAATAACACCCAGGTTTCAAATAGCAGACCAAGTAATTAGCTACAATTGCCTGCAGCTGCACACTCTCCATTCCGCTCAAGGAGGATGAGTCCCCCACTGAGTCTTGGTCCTCACAAGGTTTCTTCCTTAAATAACAGCATAACAGGGAGTTTTTTCTTGCCACTATCGCTTCTGCTTGCTCTTTGGGGGTTTAAAGGTTTTTCATTCTGTAAAGCTGCTTTGTGACAATGTACTGTTGTAAAAAGCACTATATAAATAAACTACTTGAACTTGCGTTACCCAGAGTTAACACTGTCACATTTCTCAACTGGCTTCCTCATAGTTAGGGTCAGATAGTAATGTCCTGGCACTTACAGAGTGGCAGGATAGGTATGGTCAAGAGGCCATATGGTAAGTGTGGTCAGGGAGAGCATTTGTTTCGGTTTAAGCCCTCAACCTTAGCTCAACACTTATTTTGTGTCTCCTCTTACAGATCCAGCGCATTTTGGGTTCACCATTCAGCAGCAGTCAGCACGATCAGGAAGCTCTCCACCCCCTCTTGCCTTCAGCTTCTGCTAGTATTCATTCAACACAAAGGGTCGAACCATTATACAGCATCTCTTAAACGATGAAGGTTATGGGCCTTGCTTAAAGTGCCATCTCTTTTAGTGGGTTTGAATCTTCAGCTTTATAACCCAACACCCTATCCACTGAGGTACCACACCCTCAGGATAAATAAACAGGAATGCTCTATTTATGTACAGTATCTGCACACTTTTCTGTAATTGTGTAATTTGTTCAAAAGTAAAGCTGAACAGTGACACAAGAGAAAAAAAACAAAACAAAAAAAACACATACTTCACATGCGGATCACACAGTTTTAAACACAACTTTACATTTGGCCACATTTGGCCTCTTTGTATTTGGTCACCCTACTCTAGAGACACATCTCACCTGCTGTGCTACCAGTTAAACTGCACATGCAGGCGTTACACCGGAAAGAATAAACAGTAAGAACTCTCATGTAGCTCCATGGTTTATACTGTCAATACTCTCCTTCTTGTTACATCAATATAAAGCTCATTTGAAGTTCAAGGTCAAAGATACAGGTATGTGATTGACTTTTTTCTTACTCAACTGAAATTTGAACCAAACTAGCAGTAAACATTCGACTGTACCATCATTGTGCTCATGGGTGGTGAGCAGAAGCTCATAATTTAAAGCAACTGGCACTTAAACTGGTCATTTTGAAGTAAGCTGTTTAGACAGAGTGAGAACAGCATCACATTTTAACCCAAACATATCACAATCATGTCCTTAAGATCTCACTGCATTTATCTGTAAATATGATGGTCACATGTTTGACTTTTCCCTTTGTTGTATTTTTTTAGATTAGATTAGATTCAACTACATTGTCATTACACATGTACAAGTACAAGGCAACAAAATATTATTTTGCATCTTGCATAGCAAGTGCAGAATGTGCAACAGACACAATATTTATAGAGTCTCTCTCTCTCTCTCTCTCTCTCTCTCTCTCTCTCTCTCTCTCTCTCTCTCTCTCTCTCTCTCTCTCTCTCTCTCTCTCTCTCTCTCTCTCTCTCTATATATATATATATATATATATATATATATATATATATATATATATAATATCATATTTATAATTCTATTTCTCAGATAAATGCAGTGAGATCTTAAGGACATGATTGTGATGTGTTTGGGTTGTTTGTGATGTTCTCTCCATGTCCGCATGGGTTTCCGCCGGGTTCTCTGGTTTTCACCCACAGTCCAAAAGTATGGATTCAAGGTAAATTGAAAGCTCTGAATTGCCCCATATAGTGTGTGTGCTGAATGTGAATGTGTCCAGTGATAATTCTCTCCCCCCCCCCCACGACCCTCAAGCGGATTAGAAAATCAGTCTGTATTCAGTGTGTCCACAATATGAGTCACACAGTGCAACACATGTCTCTAACATGCCATCAAATGTGAGCATTTGTTACATGCGTCATTAAGACGCACTGCATACAAGTGGAGACCTTGATGAGGGCGATGAGCATGCAGATGAGCTTCCTTGAGATCGTTCATGATAATTTGTTCCTAGAAAAAGTTTTAAATATTTGAGTTTAGCTCATTAAAAATGAAAGCAAAATTAAAATTTATATTTTGTTCAGTATAAAAGAGAGGAAAGGTATGTTTACTTCTTTTCTTCTATAATAATAACCAAGTACACTGTTGATGTTAATGAAACACCTTATAAAAATTAACAACAAAGGAATTATAAACAAATAATAAACTAATCATAATCAGCTTTCATAAATACTCTTTCCTTAATACTTTTATTTTAGACTTCTCAAAAATCAGTCTGCTACTTCTTTATAACAGACTGTTGCAATAATTAACCAACTGCTTTTTTCTGTTACACTGTGGTAAAAACTATGAAATAATGTTTAAGTCAGCACTGTGCACGATATTACTAATATCTTCATGAAGCTGCCATGTAAAAAGAGTTATAATGTACAGTAAGTGGATCATTATTGTGAAAAAAAACTCCTCCATAGTACCTCGCATAGTGCCCAGGGTCCTGCATCACTCTTCAGTCAGGGTTTTGTTTAAAGTAGTAATAATAAATACTCACTGTCATGTATCACTTACTAGTCTAACTAACCATCAACATTATAGAGTGTCAACAAGTTTGGTTTGAAGAACACAATGCATTGTAGCTTAAAATAGCAGTGTTCTAATGAAGAATGCTGCAAATATTTGTTACCCAAAGTTATTTGGCCAAAATTAGTCCAAAACAATTCTTATGACATTGTTACCCAAGTAAGAATAAAGCAATTAAATAAAAAAAAAGCCATAAGATTATTTTAATGTTCTATACCAGGTCTCTACTAATATTATAAAATAATAAAAACACGTAGATGAATAATAATAGGGAAGCATGGTGGCTTAGTGGTTAGCATGTTCCCTGGGTGTAAATGCCCAGCACCTGAAATGTTCTTCCCTAAATGGGCATTGTAAACCCCTACCCCCATGAATCTAGTTGAGGATTAAGTGGAAGATGATGAATGTATCAATAAATGATTATTAATAACATAGCTAAAGGTTTTTAGCTGTTTAACAATTAAAACCAAAACTTAGATAATTGTAAAGCTTGACAGTAAATCATGTTGTGCTTTGGCAGGCTGGAAAGAACATGGTTTATACCAAAAACACCAAAATTCCTGAGGAAAGCATGACCCACACTCTGTCAAACAGACAGGTGGGCAGGTGATTTACCTTCAGCGACTGTGGTGCAAGGACAGAAATATCATTATCGTTCTATGACTAATACACATACAATATGTGAGCAGTTTGCCACCAGTCCTTTTGAAATATGATTAAATTTGAACATTATAACAGATATAAAACAAAAACAATACAGCAAACCTGCCAGACACATATGCAAACTGACCAATGACTGAAATAAAATTTACTAAGTGTAAATTTAATTTAAAGTATAAAATGTGAGTGATCGCTATAGAAAACATAGTAGAGTTTGTTATTCATTTCTGTAAAAGATGCATTTTCTTACTGAATTTGGAATATTGTGTTTTAAAAAAAAAAGGTGTTCTCATATGAGCAATGATTCTAAATAAAGAAAGGACATCACATTAAAAAGCTTACATGTATTTATAACACACAGACAGACACACACACACTCCTACCACTGGGGATTCCACAGAATTACAGAATGACGCAGAGGTACACTCTAATCATATGACCCACCATGAAGCAAAGACGACCACATACGCAAGTATGGACTTGCATTTCATCAACACACACACACACACACACACACACACACACACACACACACACACACACACACACACACACACACACACACACACACACACACACACAAACACAAACACACCCCACACTTTTCCACGCCTGCAAAGCCTGCAGACTTTTATCCCAGGGATTTTTTTTAAAGCAGTACTATGGGTAAATCAGTTTCGTCATTCTCTACAATAATCATACCTGAGAGTAGTGGTTTCAAATCAAAACTTTTTTCTGATTCGGTACCTGTAACATTTCAATTTTTGGATAAACTTTAAGATGGATAAAAAAATAGTTAAATATTGGAATTGTTTGAGTGCTGCCTGTAAAATGTGGCTTACTTTGATGTTTCTTGCATTCCTTTGACAAAAAAAAGGATTAAAATTCTTTTTCTGTGAAACACTCGCTCCACAGTTTCTGGAGCCATGGCTATGGTATGTGACTGATGTCATCATTTGGCAACAACAAGAACAAAAAGGAAAACTCAATTTCATGCAACCAATTTACGGCATGATTTTTAGATAGTGAAACTGAGCAACAGCATATCTGCAAGTCCAATGAATAAACATATGTAATGGAAATAGTCTTCTAATCTTAAAAACATTTTTTATTTAAAAGCAAACTCAGTTTAAGGAGTCATCTAACAGGGATTGAATATAATTTTTTGCCTAATCCCGTTTTGTAAAAAGTTGATTTTCAACCCAATATTAAATAAAATATATAAATACAAGGCAGCACGGTGGCTTAGTGGTTAGCACGTTCGCCTCTCAGCGCTAGGGATTCCCGGTTCGAATCCCCATCTGGGTGGAGTTTCCATGTTCTCCCCGTGTCTGCGTGGGTTTCCTCCGGGTTCTCCGGTTTCCTCCCACAGTCCAAAAACATGAATCAAGTCAATTGAGTTCTCCAAATTGCCCCATATAGAGTGTGTCTGTGTGAGTGAGTGTGTGCCCAGCGATGGATTGGCGCCCTGTCCTGGGTCTATCTGCCCAGCGCCCGAGACGTTCTCCCCTGGATGGGCATGGGGAACCCCACCGCGACCCTAATAGAGGATAAAGCGGGAGATAATGAATGAATGAATGAATGAATATAAATACAAATTTCAAGGCAGCACATTGGCTTAGTGGTTAGCACTTTAGCCTCTCAGCACTGGGGATCTAGGTTCAAATCTCAATCTGGGGGCAGTTTGTGTTCTCTCCAAGTCTGCGTTGGTTCTTTGGTTTCCTCCCACAGTCCAAAAACATGGTTTTAAGGTAAATTGGCTGCTCTAAATTGCCCCTATATACCCCGCTTTCCGGAAAAAGCGGAAGATTCTAATGGATGAATGAATAAATAAAAAAAACTTTTCTTCTTTATTTACTATTTCTTCTCTTTTGAGTTGCCATTTAAAGAAAACAACTGGTCATCGAACAATGGTTCGACTTGGTTGATCAAGATATTTTGTCCGTGTGGCATGTGGGGGTGATTGGGAAGTCTGGGAAAGGAAAAGGGACAGGAGGGAAAAAGGTGTTTAATCTTCTCCTGGACAAACTAAGAGGGGTAAAAAGAAAATTATAATGAATTTATTAAATAGGCATTTAAATTTCATTTTAGCTATTTCTAAACTGCAATTTTAAAATATGGCAGGGTAGATTAGTGGTTTGCACGTTCGCCTCTCAGTGCTAGGGATCCAGATCCGAATACCAAATTTTGTGGAGTTTCCATATTCTACCCGAGTCCGTGTGGGTTTCCTCCGGGTTCTCCGGTTTCCTCCTACAGTCCAAAAACATGGATTCAAGGTAAATTGAATGTTCTGAATTGCCCCATCTATAGTGTGTGTGTGTGTGTGTGTGTGTGTGTGTGTGTGTGTGTGTGTGCTTGAATGCTTAAAACAAAAAAAATACGTGTGTGTTTCTGAGTGAGTGAACACAATCCCCCCCCCGGCGACCCTAGTAGAGGATTAAGAAATAATGAAAAATAATGAATGAAAGATTTAATATGCATTCTAGATCAATTCAGCGATAGACTTTAGAACATAAATTAGATTAGATTAATTAAATTAGAAAAAAACAAGTATTTTATTTAGCACTTAATTAACCCGGTAGTCCTGTATCAGTCTGTTGAAAGAATGTAAATAGATGATGTGTGTGTGTGTGTGTGTGTGTGTGTGTGTGTGTGTGTGTGTGTGTGTGTGTGTGTGTGTGTGTGTGTGTGTTTAAATGCTTAAAACAAAAAAAAAATTAAACGTACTCTGTAACATACTCCGGTGTAAAAATAAAGCAATGTTTAGCCCAGACCACCAGGCATGGTAATGCTTGGACACATAGCAGTAAAGTGAGATTTGGAGCCTGTCCTGCCTGAAAGCTCTGCCATGAGGAAGGTCACGAGTTTAATCCAACAGTCACAATTTTTGTGAATGTGTTTCTAAACATTACTGAAATATTACTGAAACATTCAAAGCTAAATTTAGGGGAAAAGATGCCATGTGTTTAAGATGCTCTGAAAATTCAGAAAATCATCATTGTAACACATATCAGTATTCATTCATTCATTATCTTCCACTTTATCCTATATTAGGGTCCCCTATGGGTTCCCCATGCGCATCCAGGGGAGAACGTTTCGGGTGCTGGGCAGATACACCCAGGACAGGGCACCAATCTATCGCTGGGCACACACTCACTCACACAGTCTGACACAGTGACACACTCTATGCACAATGCACACTGACACACTCTATATGGGGCAATTTGGAGGACGCAATTGACTTGATCCATGTTTTTGGACTGTGGGAGGAAACCGGAGAACCCGGCGGAAACCCACGCAGACACGTGGAGAACATGGAAACTCCACCCAGATGGGGATTCGAACCGGGAATCCCTAGTGCTGAGAGGCGAACGTGCTAACCACTAAGCCACCGTGCTGCCCCATATCAATATTTTGTGACAAAATATATGCCACTACTCATTCATTCATTCATTATCTCCTGCTTTTATCCTCCCGCAGTGGGGTTTCCCATGCCAATCCAGGGGAGAATGTTTCGGGCGCTGGGCAGATACATCCAGGACAGGGCGCCAATCTATCGCTGGGCACACACTCACACACACAGACACGCACACAAACACACTCTACATGGGGCAATTTTGAGAATTCAATTGACTTGATCCATGTTTTTGGACTGTGGGAGGAAACCGGAGAACCCGGCGGAAACCCACGCAGACACGGGGAGAACATGGAAACTCCACCCAGATGGGGATTCGAACCGGGAATCCCTAGTGCTGAGAGGCGAACGTGCTAACCACTAAGCCACCGTGCCGCCCCATAACAATATTTTGTGACAAAATATATGCCACTACTACTTTTTGAAAAATAATTCTATGCAAAATGAAAAACAACTAAATAAAAATTAATAGAAAGTTTTTCTAGGACAAAACTGGCAGTATACTAAAATCAATTTTAACCTCTAGTTCACCGATATACTGCAAGTACAACGAAATGTTAAAAGTAAATTATGCATGGAAAGGTATTTCATTCAACATGGCAAGAACAAATAAGTTAGAAGTCTATTTATAAAAAAGAGGAAAGGCATAACACACCAAAAATTTACCTGAACACACCTCATTTCGAGCAAATCATTTTAGAACCAGCTCTTAAGAAATTAAAAAGAAGCAAAGGTAAAGATAATCATGTTTGTTTGTAGATTGTGTTAGTAAGGTGTTAAAAACAAGTATAAGCCATAAAACCTTTCAGGCTGGTTTCATTATGAGTTTCTTCAATCACACTTCTGATCAGTTTCAGTGTGCATATAAATTCATAGCTTTTTCACGCTCAACAAATAGTGTAGCATTTACTCAGAAATTATTTCCATTGTATCAGAATAAAAGTTTATACAGTCAAAACGCATATATACAGTACCTATCAAAAGCCCCTTTCTTGATCCATTGACTATTTTCTCAACTTACCATAGTCATGATCTTCATAGTTTTACAAGGCTGTAGTACATCTGTTTTCTTTTTTGTTAGTCCCATGTTGGTTCTCTGTTCTCTATTGGTCAGGACCATAACAGAACAGGCATAATTTGCCATATATGGCAATCACACTATTGTTATCTGATTTTTTTTTATATTTCCCTTTCCTCTCCCGCAATTTTCAAACCATCAACATGATTTTTTTAGAACAAACCTGGCTCATTGGTGAGATGAGTGCTTACATACAGCTAAGGAATTGGTTGAACCATTCCCAAGATATTCCCATTTTTCTGAACCAAAATTCCTATTAACTTTGCATTACTGTGATATTTGCACTCCTGTAACTCGGCTAAATTTTGAGCAACAAAAACAAAATTTACTGGATTAAGAGATGGCTGTAGCCAGACCAGTCTTGTTAAATCGCAGAGTGATCACACTCTTCGTTTGCTCATGATCACTCTTCAAATTTGGCTTAGTTCATTTCCTATGTGAAAAATCAGATCGTCAAAGTGATGTAACATGGTAAATTTTTGCGCTACAAACACGAAACTCACGACTTTTACCTTGTTCACTGTATTGCTTTGATATATATATGCACTGTGTCTCCTACAGCTATGCTGCAATCACACTTGCATTTTCTTCAGAAACAAGTTTTATTTGAACTCCTCAGTGACACTGATGGAATAAGAATAATGCACCAATCAAATAATACCTGCTCTGTGGTGGCACTATAAGGGTCCCGGCCATTAGAAAACAGAGTAAAGGGGACTTACACACTATGTACTGTAGTCCCCAAACAGACAGACTACAGTGTATAATTGTAGAACTACAAAGTCCATCTTTATGGTAATTGGAACTGATAACATGGTCAATAAGTTGTGCAAAAAGATTTTTTGACTGCTACTGTATGTAAGATCTGGCACTGGTGAGGAAGCATGGCTTGCAAGTACATTATACTTTAGATATATAAGACAACATTATACTTTAGCAGCAAACACATAAACTCAAATGCATTTTCCAAGCTGTTGTACATAATTTGGGGAACAAATCTTTATACGTCATTATACACTGCTCAAAAAAATAAAGGGAACACAGCAACATAACTCCAAGTAAATTAAACTTCTGTGAAATTAACTGTCCACTTAGGAAGCAACACTGATTGACAATCAATTTCACATGCTGTTGTGCAAATGGAATAGGCAACGGGTGGAAATTATTGGCAATTAGCAAGACACTCAATTAAGGAGTGGTTCTGCAGGTGAACCACAGATCAATTCTCAGTACCAGTGCTTTGTGGCTGTTGTTTCAGTCACTTTTGAATGTTGGTGGTGCTTTCACACTCATGGTAGCATGAGACAGACTCTACAACCCACACAAGTGGCTCAGGTAGTGCAGCTCATCCAGGATGGCACATCAACGCGGGCTGTGGCAAGAAGGTTTGCTGTGTCTATGAGTGTAGTGTCCAGAGGCTGGAGGCACTACTAGGCGACAGGCCAGTACACCAGGAGACGTGTAGGAGGCCGTAGAAGGGCAACAACCCAGCAGCAGGACCACTACCTCCACCTTTGTGCAAGGAGGAACTGGAGAAGCTCTGCAAAATGACCTCCAGCAGGCCACAAATGTGCATGTGTCTGCACAAACGGTTAGAAACCGACTCCATGAGAATGGTATGAGGGCCCGACGTCCACAGATGGGCTCACAGCCCAACACCGTGCAGGACGCTTGGCATTTGCCAGAGAACACTAGGAATGGCAAATTCGTCACTGGCGCCCTGTGCTCTTCACAGATGAAAGCAGGTTCACACTGAGCACATGTGACAGACGTGACAGAGTCTGGAGACGCCGTGGAGAGTGATCTGCTGCCTGCAACATCATTCAGCATGACTGGTTTTGGCAGTAGGTCAGTAATGGTGTGGGGTGGCATTTCTTTGGAGGGCCGCACAGCCCTCCATGTGCTCGCCAGAGGTAGCCTGACTGCCATTACAGTAGGTACCGAGATGAAATCATCAGACCCCTTGTGAGACCATATGCTGGTGTGGTTGGCCCTGGGTTCCTCCTAATGCAGGACAATGCTAGACCTCATGTGGCTGCAATGTGTCAGCAGTTCCTGCAAGATGAAGGCATTGAAGCTCTGGACTGGCCCGCCCGTTCCCCAGACCTGAATCGCATTGAGCACATCTGGGACATCATATCTCGCTCCATCCACCAACGTCACATTGCACCACAGACTGCCCAGGACTTGGCAGATGCTTTAATCCAGGTCTTGGAGGGGTTCCCTCAGGAGACCATCCGCCACCTCATCAGGAGCATGCCCAGGCATTGTAGGGAGGTCATACAGGCACGTGGAGGCCACACACACAATACTGAGTCTCATTTTGACTTGTTTTAAGGACATTACATCAAAGTTGGATCAGCCTGTAGTGTGTTTTTTCACTGTGTGTGACTCCAAATCCAGGCCTACATTGGTTAATAAAATTGATTTTCATTGGTGATTTTTGTGTGATTTTGTTGTCATCACATTCAACTTTGTACAGAACAAAGTATTCAATGAGAATATTTCATTCACTCAGATCTAGGATGTGTTATTTTTATTACTTTATTTTTTTGAGAAGTGTATATTCTTAAAATGTGTTAGTAAGTTTAGGGCACTGATGGGCATATTTGATGAGGAAAGAGATCTCAGTTTGTGTGTCTCTTCATATTTAAACAGTGAAACAGGAAGTCATAAACATAAAATATGAATGGAAATTCACTTCTGCTTTTAATCTAAAAGAAATTCCAGCAGAGGCAAAATACAGAGGACAGCATTTCAAGAAAACCTAAGAGAAAAATTGTACTCCATGTTTCATTCATGACAATTTTGTTAAGATAATTATCAAGTATGACTGATATTCCCACATACTGAAAGCTCGAAAACACTCGAATGACATTTTCTCAGCTTTTAAAGTGAGTGTTGTTTATGACTAAGACCAAAGTGACCATGGAGAAACAATGTCATGCTCAAGTGGCCTCCTGCACTGTGGGAGGTTGAGGAAAACTGGACATGACAGTGATATGACACGTAAGCAGACTTGCTCCAGGGGCCTTTGCTCTGGTCGAGAGGAACATTTGCCCTCCACTCAAATCATAAGAGAAGCTGATGACATCTCACTGCGCACAGCAGCTGGCTTCATCAAAGATCAACATTCAAAGGGGCTGGCTGGAAGCATGACATTGATGGTCTGAAATAGGGCTGCAACTAACGAATATTTTGATAATCAATATCGGTCGATAATTTCTTCGATTAATCGATGAATCGGATTTTTTTTAAAAATCAATAAATGTCTTTATTAAATAGGTCGATAAAATGTCTGGTTTTATTTACAGTATGAGTTTAAGACATCTAAATAGCCCAAAGAGCAATTAAACACAAATCTAACACACACACACACACTGACACAATATGTAGCACTTTGTGTAAAAAAAAAAAAATACAAATTTGAGTAGCTCTAATATGTTACCTAATCCCCATCTAAATGCAATTCATCCTACCTCACTCCCATTGAGCGCTGTGCATTCACTCATACTTTGTCAGAAAATCAAAACATGAAGCTTAATCATTAATTACCACCAGTGTGTTCACGTTGTATGTATTTTAGGGCTGCAACAACGAATCGACAAAATCGATAAAAATCTATTATCCAAAGTATCGATAATGAATTATCATTATCAATTCGTTGGGTCGCACTATTTCCGCATTACTTGCAATGTTGTAACCACTTACATCACCTGCAGCGCTTCAGCTTCCGTTTAAATCCAAACTGCGGGAGCTTCACGCTGCACACAAATAAAGAACGTGGAACATGCAGCTCTGCGAACATGAACTGAGCACCACGGTGATGATACACCACCTGAAACTAAACATGCTGGAGTCACCGATAAGGATGAAGCTCAACAGCAGGATGAAGCTCCCCCTCCCCCCCCCCGATTCATTGATTATTTATTTTTTCGATTCATCAATTAATCAAAATAATCGTTAGTTGCAGCCCTAATGTATTTATAAAGCAGATTTTAACGCTGCTTAAGATAAATAAATGAAAATAAAAGTAACACTTTCTACATCACTGTCATTATCCAGTTAACATCCAAAAAAAACATGACACGTGCTCTGCCGGTTCTTATAGTGTGAGTGCACCGTTACGTTTATTCACTTCAAAACTAAAGAAAGGATATTTTAGTGATTTACTCTGCTGTTAAGCTTCATCCTCATCGGTGACTCCAACATGTTTAGTTTCAGGTGGTGTATCATCACCGTGGTGCTCATTGCAGGTCAAATAATTTTATCAAATTTTGCATGTTACACGTTCTTTAGTTGTGTGAAGTGCGCCCACACTTTTTATGATTTTAGCCGAAGATTTTTTTCTGCGTCGGCCATGTTTCATTTGTAGTGTTTGTTAAACTTTGTTAAACTTGTTTCGCAGATGCCACCTCCACGCCGCCTTGTTCCATTCAACCCGCTCTTATTTTTTTTTTTTTCAACGCTGCAGGTGACGTAAGCGGGTACGACATTGTGAGTAACGTGTAAATCGATTTTATCGATTCGTTGTTGCAGCCCTAGTCTGAAACATTTCTAAATAAAAAACAAACTTGCTATTTCATTAAAACGTCACAGGGATTAAGATTTCCCCAAAATGCTGCAATGTTCTGTGTGATCATGTTGAGCGTTTGCGTCGTCAGCAAGCTGAATGATCAAACTCACTTCCTGTTGAATGAAAAAGTGAATAGAAAGATCTGCTGACTACCAACAGCATGCAACTAAACAGCACTCACCTTCTCAGATCAACTTTTACTGCTTCCTGCTTTACTACCAAAAAAACTAGTTGAGGTCATGATAGGGTTTTTTCCTTCCGCTAAACACACTGCAAAAAACATCTTGAGTAAAGATGAAAAGCGGCTTTTAGATGGAAATGACTTTTTTATGAATAAGTGTTTTGCTGCTTTACACATTTATTTGGGAAACCAAAGCAAACCAAACCACTGACGTTGAAATATTGGTTAATCTGAATGTGCTGTATTAGTTCACTGAAACTGATTGCTGAAGGCTCAAATTTTCATTATCTATTTAACTTAAATTTTTTACAGGTTGGATGACTGAGCTGATCTCTTCTCAGAATGCAGTCCTGCGTCATTTTTACTTATTGTCTATGTGGCTGAGGCACATTATCAAAGCCAATCGATTAGCAGACTGGATAAATACAAAGTTCTTGTTGCACTGAAACCAGAGGAAATGCAAAGCCATTCTGCACTTTGTGACCAAGTTGTGTACGAGCGCAAACCAGAAATTCAACCAGTACTTTTCCATTCTGTCTGCTGATATTATTTTATGCCAATGTGCATAGGCATATTCATACAATAATTTAAAATAAATTCATTTATGTATGTAAGAATCAAAGGTTTGTATGAAGGGAAATTCCACTCTAAAAATATTTGTACATATTTAACTATATGTGTGCATGAGTGTGTGTATAGTCACTTACAGTGCCACTGGAAATTTCTTTTACTGGTTTAAAGTTAACCACCCCACACAAACTTCTGAGGAAAGTTTTAAGAGTTTTGTTGTACCTGAACTTAAACCTGTTTATCTAAACCGAATAAACAACAGACATCAGTTTTCAAAAGGTTCTAAAACTACATACGTAAGTGCATTTCTTACTATTCTTAGTTAGGTGCTGTGAAGCATAAAAGCTCGTCAAACCTCATGAATGTGAAGGAGACTATAATAAGACTCAAAGTTCCAGAATTCAATGCAAAGAGATTTACTAGTAGCAAACAAGCGTAAATATAAAAAACACTTAAAAATATAGCATTTACCAAATGCAACTCTACATCTGAGTGTTTACTAAAAACTGGTTAAAATAAACGAACCTGTTGGTATAAGAAATGGCAATAAATATGATGAATTGGCTCAGATTGGTATTATTTTTCCTTCAAGCCAAATCAAGATAACATTTATTCATTCATTCAATCATTCATTATCTTATCTACTTAATCCTCTACCAGGGTCATTTCCCATGCCCATCCAGGGGAGAACGTTTCGGGCGTCTGGCAGATACACCCAGGGCAGGGCGCCAATCTATCGCTGGGCAGGCTCACACAGACAGACACAAACACTATATGGGGCAATTTAGAGCATTCAATTTACCTTAAATCCATGTTTTTGGACTGTGGGAGGAAAACCACATCCAGATCAGGATTCAAACCTGGCTGAGAGGCGAACGTACTAACCACTTCAACACCATGCCATCCCTCAAGAAACCATACTTGCGTCTATTCTATTCTATTTGTGCATTAACAGGAAAATCTTTCTTTAAAAATTAACCCAAGTACTACACTCTCAGAAGACGGTTTGTGTGTGTGTGTGTGTGTGTGTGTGTGTGTGTGTGTGTGTGTGTGTGTACAAAAAACACTCCTACTTTTTTATATTTTTCACACCTACAGTATTGCAATTAAAAAAAATAAGAGGAGCACAATAATACCATTTATGGATAATATGGCCAACTGTATTCTCACAACTTAATGGGAATAATTGGGGAAAAGTCCTTTCCTGTACCTGCATGACTATGGCCAGTGCACAAAGTAACATCCATAAAGGCACGGTTGGACAAGTGTGTTGTGAAAGAACTTGACTGGCCCGCACCTAGCTGTGACCTCTAAACCATTAAAAACCTTTGAGATGAATTAGAATTCAGACTCTGAGCCATTTGTGTCTGACCTCATGAATGCTATAGGTATTTTGGGAAGGTATTTTAATGCTTGTCCATATTGTGCATTTTGGGGTTGGTTTGGCTTTATTAACAGCATGCATGTGCAAAAACCTACACACTCACTTTCATTCATTCATCCTAAGTCTTCTCCAGCAGATTTAATCGGGGGTTCATCAGGGGATTTATCAAATTAATTTATCTCACAACCTCACAACCTAAGCCTGATGAATTGGTTTGTCCTCATACACAACTGTAATTCTAGAATTTTCATGTGCCATCAGGTTTAATTTACAAACTCCTGATGAGAATTACATTTAGTCATTTTGTAGATGCTTTAATCCAAAGTGACTTACAAATGAGAGACCAACACAAGTCATTAACTAGTGAAAATCATCTGTACTGTAGTATAATCAAATCTGATCATTATTTAGTCAGGATTTTAAAGTGTTTGTGGAAGAGGGGTGTGGTGGCTCAGTGGTTAGGGTGTTGGGCTATCAATCAGAAGGTGGTGGGTTTCATCCCAGGTCTATTGAAGATACCAATGTGGGTCCTTGAGCAAGACCCTTAACCCTAAATGCTCAAAGAGTTTCTGTATCAACCCTGTGTTCTGACCCCAACCAAATTGGGACAAGTGTCTGCTAAATTACGAAATATAATGGAAGAATTGTCTTTTGAGTTGTTTATTGAAGATGCTAAGTGACTCAGCCTTACAGACAAAGTTGGGAAGATTGAGCATTAAGAAATGGTGTACGATATGAATTAGCACCGTGGTGCCATTGATAACAGAATAAATCTGTTAGTAAGTACATTAAAATACTAAAGCTAACTTTGTCACATAATGTTTATTGTCACATAATGCTGCAAATCCTCAATCTAACTAACTTAAGTAGCAAGATAACACTGAACTTTGTCTGTTTTTTTTCTGGCTGTTTACCTGAATTGAAAATCCTTAATTAGATGATCAGAAATCCTTACCCTAAAAGCTAACTATTTTTTTCCGTCTTCCTATTTCTCAGCAAGTGTTTACACTAACTCTTTGTTCAGTGTCTGACCAAAGTGATTCTCCAAGCAATGTAACAAACCTCGTTTGTGGAGCCATCCTTCTTTCACAATCACTACGTCTGTCATGCTGGACAGAAGAAGAGTGTCTGGATTGCCGGCGTCTCAACAGGAGAGCAGCAGCTCCAAAGCTTTAAATCTCCTTCAGTTTGGGAGGGGAGCCTCTTCTCAAAAGGTACCTACAGAGAAGCATAACAGAAAACAAGTATTTTGTTAAACCATCAGCCATATACATTCCTACTTCTCTTAAGACATTATTTAAAACTTTACACTGGGTTTATTGAAATTAACCAATCAAAAGACTTCAGCACATAGATGGTTCATCCAAAAATGCAGCAGGTTGGATGAACCATCTATTTTCTGTACTTGCCATAATATACACACTTTTTTCTCTTCAGATTGCATAATCTAAAAATTTCCGTGGGGATGAACATGAGTATCAACATGTTTTTTTATATTAACTGCGATGCTAGGAATTATGTTAACCCGTTCTCTATATTTCTTCATAAATTTGACCTTAATTAGATGTTCAGACTAACAAATTACTAAAATCTAAAGGATAACCAAAAAGCAATCAAACCAAGACTTTGAATTGGTCAGTTAGATACTGAGGAAAATAATACAATATTACATGTCTGAGTGAGAGAAGTATGTAAACCTTTAGGATTAGAATATCATATAAAGGTGAAATTGAAGTCAGGTGTTTTTAAATCAGTGGGATGACGGGTGTGAGTGGACAAGCTCTGTTTTATTTTAAAGAAATGGGATCTAGCAAAGCGGGCGGCACGGTGGCTTAGTGGTTAGCACATTTGCCTCTCAGCGCTAGGGATTCCCGGTTCGAATCCTCATCTGGGTGGAATTTCCATGTTATCCCCGTGTCTGCGTGGGTTTCCTCCGGGTTCTCCAGTTTCCTCCCACAGTCCAAAAACATGGATCAAGTCAATTGAGTTCTCCAAATTGCCCTATATAGAGTGTGTATGTGTCTGTGTGAGTGAGTGAGTGAGTGAGTGAGTGAGTGAGTGACTTTGTGCCCAGCGATAGATTGGTACCCTGTCCTGGGTGTATCTGCCCAGCGCCCGAAATGTTCTCCCCTGGATCGGCATGGGGAACTCCCCCTGCAACACTAACATAGGATCAAGTAGAAGATAATGGGTGGATGGATAGATCTAGCAAAGCCTAATCTTTACAACACATTTGTGAAGGTGTTTCTTGGTATGAACAAAGGAGATGTGCACCATTAAAAGATGTGCACAAGCTAATCAGATGCTAGTAAAAGTTCGAAACCATTTCTAAAGAATTTAAACAGATTGTGTACAAATAAAGTAAGCAAAGGACCAGTTTAGCCCCATAAGTGGCCAACCGACAAACCACACTCCAAAGGCAACGCATGTAATAGTCAGCAAGATCACAAAAGTAATCAATAATATGCAGCCAAAGGTATTTCTCAAACTGGGTAATGATGATGTTCATGCGATCACAAACAGGAGAACCCTGAACTACCAATGGTGTGCATGGCAAGGATGCAATAAAAATTACTGGTGCATGGCGTAGCGATAGACATTGACTAGGGGGTAATTAACGTACATGCCGGAGGCTCTGCTGATGAATATGTGCAACCTTTGTTATCTGAAATACCTCTAACAACAACTACTCTAAGCACACAAGTTGTTCGACCAACAAAAGGTAAAATTATTTAAACCTTAATTTAGATGGTGCTTAAGCAAGCAGTACAAAAAAAGCCTACCAACACAAAGGATTAAAGCTGTATTGTACAATGAAAATAACCAAAAACCTTTTAAGCAGATGTACAGATTTAACAATTACTGGTAAATTTATTTGCATTTATACAATGCAATCTATACAATCCTTAATATACAAGTAACCAAGATACACACATGCACACCAACCATGCATAACCTTAAAACTTTATCAAAGCAGCTGTTAGTATTGACGCATTAGTAGCAGGAAAAATAGATAAGTATGAGGAAATTAGCAAATTTCACATGGTACAATTTTCAAATTGACACGAGAATTTTTTAAAAAACCTACTAAATTATGTAAAGGAAGACTATGTTTGTTTGACAGCAAAGGGCAGATTGGTGCATCTGATCCCTTAATTACAGTATGTCTTTGACCCCTTAGAAGACATAAACAGTTTTCAGGATTCAAAATATTTAGCTTTTTTCCCCTGTAATTGCAAGAAGTAATGTATGAAGTAAATGTTGTAACATGCTTAGAGAGCCTACTTCAAAAGGGAAAATATAATTTCTTAATCTTGACATTAGGAAAATGTCTCATGTCACTTGTAAAATCACTCTTGTGATCCAGTTTCTTTTTTAAATCTATACTGCGACAAAATATCGGTTACAATTGGGTCCCTGCAGGATCCAAGTGCATGGTAAGTGTATGGTATGGCAAGTGTATGATAGAATTATAAGGAATCTTAAGACACGCTTTATATATTACAATCAGAATACCTTTTTCATCCATGGGGGAAATTGCAGACCAATTTATATAACCCCCGTCACATTACTTGCCACCAAAATACTAGAGGTCCTTTTGGACAAAGAAACATATGAAAAAAATACATACACACTGCTTTCACATGAAAATTTAATCTCTTTTTATCTCTCTCTCTCTCTCTCTCTCTCTCTCTCTCTCAAAATTTAAGATTCAAGATGTAAATTAGATTTATCATTAGCAAGCATATTTTGCCAGATCATTACAGAAATACAATAAAAGCAACACAATAAATTACAACAAAAGTGAATAAGAAAACTAGGATTACATTTGGTCATTTAGCAGACACTTTTATCCAAAGCAACTTACAAAGCGAGCAAAGGATTGGCCACTGTATCCCTGGAGCAATTAAGGCTAAGGGTCTTGGCTCAAGGATCCACAGTGGTAACTCCAGTGGACCTGGGATTATAAAATATGTTTCAATTTTATTAACAAAAAGATTTTGTCAAATTGAAAGATATTTTATACACACAGGAGTGTATAGAATATTTGTGTTTTATTTATACATTCTATAAAATTTACCCACTGTCTGTCAGGAAATGAAGCGTTGATGTGTACTACTTAGCAGCGAGGCCAGACAGGTGCCCCTCACCCAGTATAATTGATAATTGTTACAATTTTGTGAGTGATTGATAATTTGGGATCAGATGATTGCACACAGATTCAAAGTTTTCTCAAATTATTTTAAATTTTGGGCAGTGAAGAAGAAAGTACATTTCTGTCTCAACCTCTGCTCTCACACTGGCCACAGTGTCTCTCCTCACAGGGTAACCAACTCTTTTGTACCTGCTTGTCTCTACAGCCAGGCTGTGGTCACTGATCAGGATCAGTCTCTATTGTGGACCTCTTATACACGTGAGATATGGTTCCAGTTTATACTCACTTTTTATTATACAGAGCCATTCTAGTCTACTGTGAGCCTGGATGTGGTTCTGAATACCAGTTCTCTCTCTCTCTCTCTTTCTCCCCCTCATGAAGAGAGCTACTTTATCTCCTCCACAGACTCACAGACACAATTAACAGTACACACAGCATGTGAGTCAATTATATTTCTTCTTTCCTTGGCTCCACCTCCCATTCACAAATCAAGAATATTGCTTCTTCTTCTGCTTCAAATCGCAGACCCATAAAAACAAATAAAAGAGTGGATTTTTTTGGTGGAGTCTATGGTTATGCTTTGTACATCAATTTTGTATATCCATCTGTTCTCAAGCCACAGTTTGCTTCATTGTCTGTGTGTTTAAATAAATAAATCCACATTGGCAAACTGGCCATAATATCTTAAACGCGTTAAACATTGAGGCTTGTAAAATATAGCTCTGTGTAAAAGGTGTTACCCAATCCAATAAGATGGACTAAGATGGAATAAGATCCAATAATTATTTAATCCCGGTTACATTAATAAGGCTGTGCAGGTTCTAAAAGGTTGTAAAACCATAGGATTTCATTCCTAATGTTTGTCTTTAGTCTCATCTGGTTCGAGTGATGTTAATTGCTCCTTGTTTGAGCTGTGATTGTTAATTAGTTTCATTATGGTTGTGTGTACCTCATTCCCTATTTATACCTGCCTTTCCTTTGTGTGTACATTTGAGCATCAATTTAAGTCAATCCTGTGTACATGTGTGGTTTTGTTATCATGTGATATTCTTGAATTAAAAACTCTCTTTATTCATGCTATGACTGGGGCGGCATGGTGACTTAGTGGTTAGCACATTCACCTCTCAGCACTGGGGATTCCTGGTTCAAATCCCAATCTTGTTTACCATGTTCTCCCCATGGGTTTCCTCCGGGTTCTCCGGTTTCCTTCCACAGTTCGAAAACACAGATTTTAAGGTTAATCGGCAGGCCCGGTAGAGGGTGAGGGTTGTGTCAGAAAGGGCATACTGTGGCGAAAAAACACTGGGCCAAAGTCTAAAATGCCAGTGCATCGCTGTGGCAACTCTTAAATAATAAAGGGTAAAATGTCAAAAGAAGAAAAAGATTCATGCTACAACTCTTCATTCAGCACCACACAGGTGGCAGGATAGAGGACACAGGTTATCATCAAGTCCCTCTAATTCCAGTGCACCTGTAATGGCCAAGTCACCGAAACATCAAACTTTTTGGAAAATTTAAATGAATTCCAATCATAATAAAATTAATTCCTGATTTAAATATTCACTAAATAGGCAGGGGTATATTAGATATATCTTTTTAACTTTCTCAGTTTGCTGTTTGCTGCTGAGAATTTCCCCAAGTTGGAAAAAAAAAAAAAGTATTAGTATTTTTTCTAATACTTTTTTAGTCATATTTTTCTAATATGTTTTCTAATATTTTTTTGTCTGTTCTCTAATGATCAGGGACCCAACAGTAGCACCACAGAGCAGATATTATTTGGTTGGTGCATTATTCTCATTCTAGCAGCATCACTGAGGAGTTTAAATGAAACTACAGCAGCACCACTGCACAAAAACCCCCTCATTGCATCAGTGTCACTGCAGAACTGACAATAAACAATACACCACCCAAAATATACCTATTCTGTGATGGTCCTGGCCAATAGAGAACAGAAAACCAACAGGAGACAAAAAAAAAAAAAAAAGTAAAGTCTGTACTACAGTCTGTAATTGTGAAACTACAAAATTAATCTATATGGTAAGTAAAAAAAAATTAAGCAAGAAGGTGGTGTGTCCAAACATTTGACTGATACTGTACTAAAGCTTTTTATTTCCTGTTTACCTGAATTACATGGTTTGTCTGCAAAAACAGAAGTTCCCAGGGAAAAACCCATTCAGACATAAAGAGATCGAGCAAACTTTAGACAGGATTCAAACTCGTGGCATTCTTGCTGCAAGGTGACAGCATTACTTAAATGTTTTTAATCACATAATATAACTCCAAATTAGGGCTGCAACTAACGATTATTTTGATAATCGATTAATCGGCCGATTATTTTTTCGATTAATCGATGAATCGGATAAATATAAAAAAAAAATTCCTTGTCTTTGCATTTACATTTAATCATTTAAAAGATGCTTTTATCCAAAGCGACTTACAAATGAGAACATTACATGTCAGTAGTTATGAAGAAAACCAACGACACTGTACAATTATTAAGCAGGTCAATAAATGTCTGGTTTTATTTACAGTATGAGTTTAAGGCATCTAAGTAGCCCAAAGAGCAATTAAACACAAATCTCACACACACACTGACAATATGTAGCATAGTGTGAAAAAAAATACTAAATTACACAAATTTGAGTCACTCTAATATGTTACCTAATTCTCCTTTAAATGCAACTAATTCAACCTCACTCCCATAGTGTGCAGTGTCTTCACTCATTTTATCAAATAATTAAAATGTGAAGCTTGATCATTAATTAGCACCTTTGTGTACAAGTTGTATGTACAGTATTTATAAAAGCATATTTAAACACTTATTAAGCTGTTTGGGAGGGGGGGGTTCAGTAAAATTATTCTATAGTATAGTATTATATATAGTATGTTTAAGTGTTTAAACATACTATTATAGTATGCTTAATTCCAAATACTGTCTGTTCTGTAGCCTATTGGGAAAAAAATTAACAAATGAACTAATTAACAACCAGCTATTGAAAAAAATTAATTAACAAAAAAAATACCTCTTGTGTGAAAAGTCGACCCGGTTTGAAAGCGCGTGCGGTGGGGGGGGGGGACTCGCTTTTGTAAACAGACTTGCGCTCTAAACTTGCGAGTTGCTTGCGGACTCACACGCAGCTCAGACTTAGTGTCCCAGTGCCGGGACATTTAATGATCCAATGAAGGTCATTTAAAAACCATGACATTTCCTCACTTTAAAAAAACCCGGGACAGGACGTGAAATACGGACATGTCGGAACTGCGGACCAATTCGTATAACGGACGTACTCCGTTATCATGTATCATCATGTATCATCTCCGTGCAGCGCAGTTCATGTTCGCAGAGCTTGAGAATTAGCTCCTCTGTGAGGTGGAATCATCAGGTGAATCTCCCGCAGTTTGGATTTAAACCGGAGCTTTTTTTAGCGTTGGCTGTGTCTCATTTGTAGATTTATCAACTTGTTTTGCAGACTCCGCCTCGTTCTGTTCAACCCGCTATTTGTTTCCAGCGTTATTGAAGCGCTGCAGGTGACGCAAACGGTTACGACATTGCGAGTAACGCGGAAATAGTGCAACCCAACGAATCGATAATGGAAATTCATTATCGATACATTGGATAATCGATTTTTATCGATTTTATCGATTCGTTGTTGCAGCCCTACTCCAAATAATACGACTTTAATAGTATATTTTGTCCTTAATCCCAAAAAGGAAAAGAAAAACAAACGTCATCATTTTCAAGACACTAAGCTTGAATTAGACAAACTTGCAGCAAACCCTGCCATACTGCCATGATGCCAAAATACCATGCTACAGCACACATTTAGAAGGACATCCATGTTTTGTCATAGAAACAGATTTCTTTCCACAAAGATCTCACTTTGTTTTCTGTAAACAAAATTAGCTGCTTTACCAAAAAGACTTATTTTGGTCTAATCTGTCTCCTGGGATTTTAAATTCCTGGGATGAGGTTTTGCGAACTGTAGTCAGGCTTTTCAAATGACAGAATATGGACAGGGTCCTTTCGACTCTATTAACTTTTTATTTAACTTTTTTTTTCATTCATTCTTTCATTCAGTCATTATCTTCTTTATCTTCTGCCTAACCCTCTACTAGGGTTGTGGGGGGGGGGGTTCCCCATGCCCATCAAAGGGAGAACATTTCGGGAGCTGGGCAGATATACCCAGGACTGGGCTCCAATCTATCGCTGGGTACAATCACTCACACAGACACACACACAAACACTCTATATGGGGCAATTTAGAGTATTCAATTTACCTTGAATCCATGTTTTTTTTGACTATGAGAAGAAACTGGGGAACCTGGTAGAAGCCCATGCAGAAATGGGGAGAACATGAAAACTCCACTCAGATTGGGAAGTTAAATCCACCTTTTGTTCTAAATGCGGATGAGAAAATTATGAACATTGCCAACCCAGGAACATTGTACTTAGTATTGGCATGTTTGTTCACAGTACACATCATACCATGTCATCATGCATTATACATAATATAAATACTGCATGTCTGAGAAAAAAAAAAAAAGTCATTCAAATGACTAAATGTAATTTAAAGCCGAATGAAGAAATAAAATAAATTTAGTTACTGCACAGACATTGAACACAAACTCAGTGAATCATTCTGGAATTCTGGAAAGACCCTTAAGCAATTAAGACAAAATAAGAACAAGTACCTCGAAAAGACCTAGAAAAGACTTGGAATAACCTACTAGCACAGAGACACTGATGCTATTTTGAGTTGATTCCATTTCTTTAATATTTATATAGTAAAAAGACATGAAAGTCTGTACATATTTGTTATATATATATGTTCAACATGCACATGGTTGCTAAGGGGTTAGGTTGATGAGCTATTATTCTGAAACTCGGGGGTTCAAACCCTAAGTCTACCAATATTAAGTCTTGCTCAAAGGCCTACATTTTAACTCTTATTGCTCCATGCTGGCTGTATCCTGCTGAACATGTGCTCTAACACCAACCACCAAGTTAGGATACATACCAGTTCATTCATTCATTCATTCATTATTTTCCACTTAATCCTCTACTAGGGTCGTGGGGGTGATTCCCTATGCCCATCCAGGGGAATATGTTCTAGGCACAGAGCAGAGACACCTGGGAAAGGGCGCCAATCTATCGCTGGGCACACACTCATTCACCCAGACACACTCTATATGGAACAGAGTATTTCATTGACCTAAAACCCATATTTTTGGACTGTGGGAGAAAACCAGAGAACCTGTAGGAAACCCACGTGGACACGGGGAGAACATGGAAACTTCACCCAGATTGAAATTTAAACCTGGAATCCCCAGCACTGAGAGGTGAATGCGCTAACCACTAAGCCACCACCCTACATCCAAGTTGCTTTGGATAAAATAATCAGCAAAATGACCTTAGGTTATTTAACATTCTTTATTCAAGATATTAAATAAAGACATACTTGATGCAATATTTGTATATTAATATATACTATATATGGTAAGTAAAATTTTAAGACAAGGAATCAGCGCATCATAGGCACTGAGTTACCCACCATCGAACTTCGCGGCACCGTATGTATGTTCATACTATGTATATATCATGTATACATTATGCTCATATTATATCATGTTCATATTATGTATCTACATTTAAATACTTCATCGCTCCATGCACCAGTCACTGTACTACTGCACTTTATGTAAATAATGTATATATATATTGCACTTCTGGTTAGTTGCTAACTACATTTCGTTGGCCCTGTACTTGTACTCTGCACAATGACAATAAAGTTACATCTAATCTAAATCTAATACATCATATATCAAAAATATATTGACAAAAAAAATATTGATTGTCTATACAAGTAGTGACAGAGTTTACATATAATAGATGTTTTTACACATGCAGCCTTAATTTGATTTAAATCTAACTACATCTAATGACTTGGTTTGCTTGGGTAAGTCTGAACGTAGTAATCACTCATAACTAATAACCGGTTTCTTGCAGAAATATTCGACCAATTAAAAACAGTGTAGGCTTTTTCTACACAATAGTCTCTTAAGAGGGCGGCATGGTGGCTTAGTAGTTAGCACGTTCCCCTCTCAGCGCGAGGGATTCCTGGTTTGAATTCCAATCTGGGTGGAGTTTCCATGTTCTCCCCGTCTCCGGTTTCCTCCCACAGTCCACATGGATCAAGTCAATAGAGTGTGTCTGTGTGAATGAGTGTGTGCCCAGCGATAGATTGGCGCCCTGTCCTGGGTGTATCTGCCCAGCACCCGAGATGTTCTCCCCTGGATGGGCATGGGGAACCTCCCGCGACCCTAATAGAGGATAAAGCGGAAGATAATGGATGGATGGATAGTCTCTTAAGATATAATTCTCCATAAAACTGAACTAAATCAATGTTAGTATGCAAGACTCATCTTATCAGGAAGGACCTTCAAAGTGTCATGGAATGGGGAGATCTCTAACTCTCACCAAGTACGCACTGGTGTGCCTCAGGGCTCTGTACTTGGTCCTCTCCTCTTCTCACTTTACATGACATCACTGAGCACAGTCATCCAGGCGCATGGTTTCTCTTACCACTGCTATGCTGATGACACTCAACTTCATCTGTCATTTGCCCCTGACAACACCACCATCTCAAATCTGGTATCTGCCTGCCTCACCGACATATCTGTTTGGATGAAGGCCCGTCATCTCAAATTAAACTTAGAAAAAACAGAGCTTCTCATTATCCAAGCTAAACCCTCAATCCATCACAACCTGACCTTCCAAATTGATCCACAATCTCCCCAACCGATTTGGTCCAGAACCTTGGTTTCACAATAGACCCCCACCTTAAACTCTCTGATCATGTGATCAAAACCGCCAGTTCCTGCAGATTCCTTCTTTACAAAATAAGGAAGATCAGACCCTTTTTGACTGAACATGCTACCCAACTGCTTGTTCAAGCCCTTGTCCTATCCCGGCTTGATTATTGTAATGCGCTACTTGCCGGTATCCCAGCTTCCACAATCAGACCTCTTCAACTAATTCAAAATTCTGCAGCCCGACTCGTGTTTAACCAGCCCAAGCGAACTCATGTCACTCCATTACTCACTTCCCTCCATTGGCTTCCTGTAGCTGCTCGCATTCAGTACAAGTCACTGACTCTGGCATACAGAACCATTTCTGGATCTTTCCCCTCCTACCTTCACTCTATCTTTTCAAAATACACTCCGACTCGTTCACTTCGCTCCAGTGATGATTGCCGCCTGGCGATTCCACCTCATCGAGGAGCTAATTCTCACTTTGTGGCGTTCACAACTGCAAAATGGTGGAACGATCTTCCCAACTCTGTCCGTAAGGCAGAATCACTAAACAGTTTTAAGAAACTACTGAAGACGCAGCTCTTTAACAAATACCTGTTGTAGAAAAAAAAAGGGGGGGGGGGGGGCGCAGCATCGAATAACAATCAGGTTTTATAAATTTACAGTATAGTTGGTTTTCTCCATGGCTTCTGACTTGTGGTGTTCTCATTTGTAAGTCGCTTTGGATAAAAGCGTCTGCTAAATGACTAAATGTAAATGTCTAAATGTAAATCATGCTTAATCCTCTACTTAGTTTACAGTGTGTGTGTTGGGGGCGGGATCACACATGCATGACAGGGCACCGATCCATCGCTGGGCACACACTCAGACAAACAGGAACAAACACCCGCACACGCTATATACAGGGGCAATTTAGAGCGATCATTTCACCATGAATCCTTGTTAACCACTATGTGTTAACCACTATGCCAGTGTGCCATGCCACCTTTTGCAAGAATACCTATAATTATTAATATGCTGCAAAACAAACCAACATAGCCTGTCCTCTACAGTAAAAAACAGATAGATGGTCAGTTTGATCAGTAGGAAAGTATTCCATTCTTATCTGTATCTGCACAACACTGCATTGAAATAACATAGACATTTAAATATGTAATAGTGTGTGAAGGAAAGTGCCCATACTGTGGTTACCTTATAAGTAGCATAAATTGTGTGTCCCCATGTAAATCCAAAAGAAAGTATTTAAATTAATTTAGAAAGACAAAATAAGCTTGAAAATGTCCATATGTCCATGAATTGCTTGCATTTTGTGATTAAATCTCTAAGTCACTAAGGATAAGGGTTGTCTGCTAACCAACAAATGGAACCATAATGATAATTAAATGCTCTTATAATAGTACATAAGTTAAAGAACTACTGTGCAAAATTCTCCTTCATTTAGGATTACATTTAATATAGCAATAATATGTTATACAGCTCTGCCTCACTGAAGGAAGGAGACATCCAATGCTGACATCAGCGAAAGCAGAAATGTGTAGGCTGCTCCCCCACAGGAAGTCATTCATTTGGAATGGTCAGGGACTGCATCAAGCTGACCTTCCAGTTGTGATGCTGCTGTGGGCATACCCGAGGTTCGATTCCCAATTTGGGTGGAGTTTTCATATTTTCCCCCGTGGCTGCGTGGGTTTCCTCTGGGTTCGCTTGTTACCTCCCACAGTCCAAAAGGCATGAAATTCAATGAAAAAGGCAGTAAATTAAATGCTCTAAATTGTTGCACATCCTTGTTTGTGCATTTATCTGTGTGTCCAGAGATATATTGGCGCCTTGTCCTATGTGTCTGCCCAGTGCCTGATACATTCTCCCCTGGAATGGCATGAGGAAACCCCCCCCACCCCCATGACCCTAGTAGAGGATTAATCGGAAGATAATGAATGAATAAACCACCGTAGCAGAGCGGTTTCCAAGTGTACCACTGAAAAGGACAGTGCAGTGTAATGCAAAATAAACAGAGTGCAATGAAGTGCTTTCTTTAGCAGGGTAGCAGCAAAGCTTGAGTTACACATCATTCTCCTTTAATTTTATAATTAGATGATATTTTACTTTTATTGATTTTAGGTGCAGAAGGTGCATACTTTGATTAAAAAAACTCCAGCTTAATGACAAATAATACAGATTTCAGACAGTTTTAGTTCCAAACACAGAAGGGAGCATTTTAGCAAATATTTTAATGACTACACAATATTTCTTTTCCCAACAAGTATAAAAACTTCCCTGATGCATTATTATAAGCTTTGCACAAATCACCTCAAATAATAAAAACTTTTTGAATGTATTTATCCTCCAATATAACACTGTATTTTGTATGTAATCACATGGTAATCAGCCTCTGCTTGCTTTTCCTCACCGACTCTAATATGCTACCAAGGCAACTTTGCCAATCAATAACCTGTTGACAACAACTTATACTGGAGAACACCACATTAATTCCTAAATGTCAAGGTCCTATGTGAATGTATTCTAATGGGAGTAAATCTAGCAGTATTTTAAGCTTACTTCATAAATTGTAAAATTTCTTTCATTCATTCATTATCTTCAACTTAATCTTCCACTAGGGCCGTGGGGGGAGAACGCCCATCCAGAGGAGACAATTTCAGGCGCTGGGCAGATACACCTTGGACAGGGTGCTAATCTATCACTGTGAACACTCAGTCACGCAGACACACACTCTATATGGGGCAATTTTGAGCATTCAATTTACCTTGAATCCATGTACACTGTGGGAGAAAACCGGAGAACCCAGAGGAAACCCACACAGACACTGCGAGAACATGGAAATGGGGTCCAGATTCGAACCTGGAGCCCCAGCACTGAAAGGCTAAGCCACTGTGCCCCCCGCATAAAAAAACTTAAATAAGATAATATTGATCAAATTAGAATACTCATTCAGGTACCTGCAAGTTATTGGTGTTAATCTGGCAGCTGTTGCTAATTTCCATAATTTTTGGACAAACCCTATTTAACTTGCCGTCAAACTTGCGCCTAAAGAGCTAAAGTTTTTATTGTCTCTGCAAAAATGGTGAGAAGTTTCAAAGTGATCTAAACCCTCCAGCAGCAGCAACTCTGAAGTGACCAAACCTCTCATTAGCAGAAAGAATCAAAAGGCTAGATTCACCTTTGCTAAAGAGAATTTTTTGTTGATTGTTCATTTATTTTTGATTGATGAGAAACATTATGTGTGTCAAGAATGTGTGTCGGACCCAAATAAATTAAACTCAAAACAAACAAACAAACAAAAAAACCTCCTCTGTTTAAAACCATTTCTCCTCTGTTTAGTTTTTAAAAATTTTGTGTAGTTTTTCTCTGTGATATATTTCATTGCTGTTCTCTAATAATGATCACGTATTTCGGGCAAAATAAAGATTAAACTTAAAAGATAAAACACTGTTCTAGTGGCATGGTATACCCATTACAAAAAAAAATCTTTCCATGTAAATTAGGTACATTTCTGAAAAAATCAAGTGTTCATACAGTGTTTTCTAATTTTGATCTCAAACACACTATGTCTACGCAACCACACTGTTGTAACTCGTTGTAAAAATGAGACCTACATTGTTCCACTGATTTAGACATGACGACATCGAAGCCTAACGGCAGCATATGCCTTTCCAAAAATTCTCATATTAGTTTAACATATATAAATTATGGTACCTCCATAATGGTACCTACACATATGCATATGATCATCCATGTCACCCACATTTTTTAGTATGAGCTTATTCATCTTTGTCATGTAGAATATAGCATCCGTTTTTTTTTTTTATTATTTCCAAAACAAGCTGAAACATGGACTCTGTCCACAGAACACATTTCCAGTCTTCTGGTCCATCTCAGACGACATGGGTTTCCTGGCATTTCTGCAGATTTAAATGTGGCATTTTCTTTGCATAATACAGATTTAGGTTGCATTTCTTAATGCAGTGGATAATTGTGCTACATGAGCATGATTTTCCAAAATACTCCCATGTGGCTATATCTATGATGCTCAATGGTCACTAAATATAACTAGCTTGCTTTTTTATGTCTTTTAGGTTAAGAAATTTTAAGTTCAAGTGAAACATTGAAGTACAGATTTTAGTTGTATTGTGTTTTTAGAAAGTGCCTCATATTGCAAATGTAAATTACATTCATCTTAGGTTCAGACACAGACTAGCGAACATGCATGTCTATCTGCTATGTATCAGAAAATACATAGGTGTTAAAAAAAATCTATGCGTGAAAGGAAAAATTTGGAAAAAAAAAATTTTGAAATACAATATATTTACACAAAAAATGTGTTTGATCAAAGCTTTTTACAAAATCAATTAAAAGTTCAGCTTTCTTTTACACCTATGTAATAAGAACATGACCACAATAAACATTCATTCATTCATTCATTATCTTCCTCTTAATCCTCTGGGGGGGGGACTGGTATGCAAAGGCTTGCTCTTTGTGACAATGTACTGTTGTAAAAAGTGCTATAGAAATAAATTACTTGAATTGAATTCGAAAGGCTGACTGGTGAGTCCAACATTATACTGCTTTGCATAACAGTACATTTATATCATGCATAATGGTGTTATATCATGCACACACACGCACATATAGATAGATAGATAGATATATATAAAGATATATACATTTATATTTTCATACACATATATATTTTCTAGAAAATGACTATATTAAGCACTTAATGAGAAGGAGACAAGTCAGAAAAGTAGCCTCGGTGGATATCTACAAAAGGGTTTCCTCTAAAAAGAAAAGGGTTCCAAGAAGCTGCCTGAAACATTCCAAAGATTTAACAAATCTAATGAATTCAGGCAGCTGGTTACAAAAACAGCAAAAGCATGATCGGTTTTTGGGGCTGAGAAGTAAAGCTGAACAAAAAACAAAGAGCCACTGGAGGTCTTATCTGTTGCCATCAAACTATATAATCAGTCTGTTTAACTCCTCATTCAGTAAAAAAAACTTTTATGTGCAATATCATAATTATGTTTAATTATGATTCAAATGTGCTATATTACACTACTCCCCACAGTGCAGTATATTTTTTATTTCATATATATATAACATACTTACACATTCCACTTTACTTTTCCTTGACACTTTTCTTTTACTTAATTTTGTATTATTTTGTATTTTTAGTTTTAATTTTACTTTTATGCCCAGCGATGGATTGCCATCCTGTCCTGGGTGTGTCTGCCCAGTGCCCGAAACGACCCTAGTAGAGGATAAAGCGGAAGATAATGGATGGATGGATGGATTTTACTTTTACTGCGCTTATTGTTAATTCTTACTCTACCTCTGCATATAACACGAAAAATGGAGCATCTGTAAACACTGCAATTTCCCTTTGGGGATTAATAAAGTATTCTGATTCTGTTCTGAGATATATATTTTAAATTAAATGGAATAAGATGTTGATTTTTATTTAATTTTCATTTACAAACTTATGACTTGGTTGAGGAATAAAACAAGGTGTTTCACTTCATGAAGACCCTAACAATTTATAGGGTCAAGCTATTTATTTCTATTTATTAATTAATTGAAAATAAACATTATTTAGGTAATCATGGTAAATAACCTGTATGTTACTTATAATAAGTAGCTTTAAATATTTTATTAATGCATTGTTTATTTACATTATTTACAACTGCAACTCACCAGCATATTTATGTTCTTGATCAGAAACATGTTCTTATTTTTGAACAATTTTGCGTTTAAATCTAAGATTTAAACCTCGAGAAACAAACACAGTTCAAAAGAAATGGTTCACCATAACAAAGAGCTAGTTACAGCGTCTGTTTATTTTAGATCATAAACAGGAAATTGGGAGACCAGACTATATCTCTACACACAAGAAAATGTAACAAGTCACAAGCCTATTTCCATTTCAGTTATTGTATCAAGTTTTACAAAAACATTACTTATTTTGGCAAAAAGACATGGAATTACAATAAGACAAGTAATTAATAATGATGAGCTCTGCTTTTATTATCTTCCATTATAATGCAACCACTAATGTGCTTATTTTTCATCTGATTGTGCTATGTAACATCAATGCAGTTACTCAAAGCCAGTGCACGTGTCAAACAGAAAGTTGCCTTATATTACAGTGCTAGGGACAGCACTGTTTTGCAATTTCCACCCATGTTTATTCATCAGTTCTCTGTGTGTAATATAGATATTGAAATGCAAAATAAGAATAACATTAAATAAAAACTAAATAGGTACTGACATGGAAGGAGATGTAAAATAGTTCTACAGTATTATGAAGTATTATTTCATTTATGAAAACAACTGCAAATCAAAAACCCGACCTCAGAGGATACAGACTCGCATGCATACTTGCTTTTCAAATAACTACAGTCCTAATACTAAGAAGATACAATCCCACAAGGTAACGGTAAGTTTAACAAGGAGTGGTGTTCAAATAATGGACTAGTAAATGTAAGAAAGGGTCTCAAAGATCTTTTAATTACACTATATGCTTCAGTGTGTGTGTATATATATATATATATATATATATATATATATATATATATATATATATATATATATATATATATATATATATATATACACACAGTTGTGATCAAATTTATTCAACCCCCAATGCTGCGAAGGGTTTTATGGAATTCAGTGCACATTTGTAATTGTGTTCATAATGAAATCTTACAAGGACTTGTTAAAGAACTAAATGCAACTAAGATAGCATCAATTGTTTTTTTCATAAAGTATTAAATGGCCTTTTTGTGATTTCTTCATTGACACAATTATTCAACCCCTTTACAACTACCACTCATAAGAACAGAGGTTCATTCCAGTGTTTTCAATCAGGTATTGAAAACACCTGTGGATGTCAACGAGCAGCAATCAAGCATGATAAGCACCAATTAGGCAGATTTAAAAGGACTGTGATACTCAGCTCCTTCTAGACATCTACTGGTGTGTTTACAAGCATGGTGAAGGCAAGAGAATGGTCCCAGAAGACAAGAGAAGAGGTTATTGCTCTTCACAAGAATGGCAATGGATATAAAAAGATTGCGAAGTTGTTAAATATTCCAAGAGACACTATCGGAAGTATCATTCGCAAGTTCAAGTTAAAGGGCACAGTGGAAACGTTACCTGGTCGTGGCAGAAAGAAGATCCTGACCGCGACTGCTGTGCGCTACCTGAAGCGTAATGTGGAGAAAAATCCCCGCGTGACTGCTAAGGAACTGAAAAAAGTTTTCAGCTCAGACAATAAGGTGCGCACTGCATAACGAAGACCTCCATGCCAGAACTCCCAGGCGCACCCCCTTGCTGACTCCAAAGAACAAGAAAAGTCGACTGCAGTATGCCAAAAGTCATGTGGACAAGCCACAAAGGTTTTGGGACAGTGTACTGTGGTCAGATGAAACTAAATTAGAACTGTTTGGGACAATGGACCAGCGCTATGTTTGGAACCAGGCTTATGAACAAAAGAACACCTTGCCTACTGTGAAGCATGGTGGGGGGTCAATTATGCTTTGGGGCTGTTTTGCTTCTAATGGTACAGGAAAGCTTCAACGTGTGCAGGGTACCATGAATTCCCTTCAGTACCAGGAGATCTTGGAGGAAAATGTGATGGAGTCAGTCACAAACCTGCGGCTTGGGAGACGTTGGACCTTCCAACAGGACAATGATCCGAAGCACACATCCAAGTCCACTAGAGCATGGTTGAACATGAAAGGCTGGAACATTCTAGAGTGGCCATCGCAATCACCAGACTTAAATCCAATTGAGAACCTCTGGTGGGACCTAAAGAAGGCAGTTGCAGTGCGCAAGCCTAAGAATGTGACTGAACTGGAGGCTTTTGCCCATGAAGAATGGGCTAAGATACCCATAGGTCGCTGCAAGACACTTGTGTCAAGCTATGCTTCACGCTTGAAAGCTGTCATAACTGGAAAAGGATGTTATACTAAGTACTGAAAAATAATGTCACTAGGGGGTTGAATAAAACTGATAATGATGTGAGCACAGTAAAGACATTTGTGGTTATTCCATAATAAATATTATGTTATATTTGTCTAATTTATAAGTGCCTCTTTGATATAATTGTAAATAAGATGACTGAAATGATCCAAATCAATGTCAAACTGGCCAAAACACTTTATTTCAGTGGGGGTTGAATAAATTTGATCACAACTGTATATATATATATATATATATATATATATATATATATATATATATATATATATATATATATATATATATATATATATATATATATATGCCAATGCTACTTTACTTTTTTTTGGATTATTTAAATTCTAAGCAACTAATATTTTTTAAAACTTTTTTTAATTTGACTAATTTTTTATTTTGTAAGTGGTAATTCTGTGCTGCAATTTCTGATTTCTTTATTTCCAGGTTTGTTTTTTAATTCATCAGCATCCTTGGCTTTTTTTCAACAGGAATAGTAACAAACGAGATAGCCTTGGAGAAATTTACCCATCAAGGAGAAGAGGACAGGACTCATCAAGGTAGCAGGAATGTAACGTATATGGAGCATATAGTGGATCACTTCTCGTGGCTTCACTGTATTGCGGGTTTGTTATATTAGATAATATATATAATTCTATATCAGAGTTATTGCTTTATTGAGACATTTTTCAAATTTCTGTAGTTTTAAGAGTTTAAAAAGTGTTTAATAGCATATGAAATGTCTATCTGAGGGCGGGAAGGGTTTATGAAGCCTTAAACATATAAATAATATTATAACTCTGATGCATCGCAGGACCTCTGGAAAGTAACCCCGAGTTATGTGAGGAATTACTGTACATGCTCATTGCTACGGTAATGAATTTGTTTCTGTTGGATTTCACATCTCGGGAGCGGAGGGTTAAGCACACACATGTCAACTTAGTGTAGATCACTGAATTTCAGTTTTTTTTTTGTTTGTTGTCAGCTCTAGTTATTGATGGGAATGATTCTGCTGAATCTGCTTGAGAATGTGTTTAACATTTCCAAAAACTTACCTCACAACTGCTGCACAACATCAACAAACTTTTTTTGTTTTTTGGTCTTTGCACGTTCTGTATGGTTGTACTCTGTTTTGTTTGTTTAATGCCACATATACAAAGTCAGGCTTTGTACGAGGCAGGGCAGTTATGTACTTTGGTTCTAATTAAGTGTCTATAGTTGGGGTTTTAGCCCAGTGATGTTTAAATATGCCAGAGTTTGTTGTATTCTGCGGGCAAAAGCATGTACTGAACAGCATGGCCCATACTGAACGGTTTGTGATAAATACAACCTACAGTTACACCCCTAGTTGGTAAGCAATTCTGATACTTGCTAATTACATATAAGACTGTAACAACAGAATCAAATGTCAACAAAAGCTAACAACTAGTTTTTGTAACATTTTACCCATCAAGATATTGGACAAAAGAAGAAATTTAAATTGCACGGTACAAGCCAGCTAGTCTCACACACAATCACCCACAACTTCATCTTTCATACAATCAACCACTTCCAGACTTCTTCCTCTGAGGAGGAACGTGTCTCACCACTGATCATCACGTTACACGTGTTTAGATGCATATGTGTAAAGAAAGTGAAAGACAAAAAGTAGTAGAACAGGAGAGATGGTGACTGTTAAGATCTTACTTTAGGTTAGTTAAGGTATGGGATATATTATGTAATGAGTAATGAACCATTATCGATTCCAGCTGGGACGTGTTTGTATAGTCTGTGCTGACTGATGAATAAAGTTGAAATAGAGGTGCTTTTATTTTGAACGGGACTTTTTTTTTTTTTTAATTACATACATGTGCATGCATTATATATATCATCTCAAATCTCATTATGTACATGTGGCAGAAGTGCAGTTGTGCTAGGGAAGAAGGCAGAGTCGTTGGTAATGAACTTTGATGATGGATAGTTATTGTACCCGACACGGTTCCGCCTTCTTCCCCAGCGGCACAGCACTCTGGCCACACTGCCCCTCAGCGGTTTTAGTTGCCGGCGTCTTTGTGCCGAAGCACAACGTATGGAACCTCTGCTAGCCCTTCCCACTCTGCTTCGCTTTTTGTGAAAGCAGAAAAAAGTGAGGAATCTCCGCAGGAGAACCTGCCTGCAAGCCCACAGGTCCTAGGTTTCGTAACTAATGTACAGTACTGGGGCGATAACAAATGAGGACCAAAGACAGGAGTTCTCAAGCCCAGAACTAGCATTTATTCACACAGTATTTAATATACATTCAAGAACACGTGCTGGCTGACCTTAACGCCGTGCCGTGTCAGGTGCAATAATTGCCTTCTTACAATTTTGACCATTTTTTAAAGCAATGGGGTTCTCCTTGGCCTTCCACTACATGGTGGAATGTTTTTGACTGTTCCATGGGCAGCATGAATAGCAAGAAGTTTGGTTTTGAAGGGTACACATGTTCATCAGGCAGATCCGCGTCAAGTGCGGATATAACAAAGTCAATTACTGACGACTCTGCCTTCTACCCCAGCACCACCGCGCTCAAACCACACAGCCCCTCAACGGTTTTATTTAGCGTAATCTTCACTCCGACATGACAAATCGGGAACCTTGGCTTTCTGTGACAGTCGAAAGATGTAGAACAGAGCTGTGCATCTTTGCTTGAGAACCTGCCTTTAGGCCCGCAGGTGTAGTGATCGGCCGATTTTTGGCTTTTTTAGATAATCGTCATTGGCCGATATATGAGCGCACAAGGCCGATATTTAAACAATGCCTACAGGCAACGCTGTGGGCAGCTCCGTCATTCTGGCTCAATGACTGAATATAGTCATTTGATCTAACTTTTGCTTAGAGTGGCCCCTAGTGTTCTTCCGGCAGAACGTCAGTCAATGCTCAAGAGAATGGATCGGTGTTTTGAAACTGCTCTACAGTACGCCTCATGAGAGAAAACGGTTTCTCTTTCAACACTCAGTATTTGTTACTGGCTGCTCTTTGTAATGTATAAAGTGTTTACTGTCTGCATAATTAGAGCGATTATGTTATTTAGAGAGAAAATGCCAATAGTTTTATTTGGAACTGTAACCTTAGCAACCACCTGAACAGCTAAACTGGCCAACTAATATTAATTAGCGCTAGCTAACGCTATAATAATGTTCCGGGATGCTATTTGTAACATATACAGTGTTTACTGTTTGTATAATTAGGGCGATTTTGTTAAACTGGCTAGCTATATATCGCTAGCACTAACTGACGCTAGCGCAGGGCATCCCCCCTGTTACATTGGTGCCAGAACCGGGACGAATGTGGACAGGAGACAGGAGTTCCTAAGCTCAGGATTGGCTTTTATTCATACAGTATTCAATGTACATGTTCTCCTTGGCCACCCACTACATGCTGGAAGATTTCTGACTGTTCCATGGGCAGAAAACTTGATAACATGTCATACTGTTTAAGTCAGGATGCGCTGGACTTTGTAGATAGTCTTGTATCCTTTAGACTGCTTGTGCTTGGTGATAAAAGAATTTCTGGTTTGCTCAGACTGCTCACTTTTTATTGCTATTGTGATAGAGAATCGAAAAATACTAGCCTTTTAAGCATCAATGACACCATTCACAGGTTAATTTTAGTCATGTGTGCATTGACCAGATGGGGACAGATTATTTTATATATTATACAATACATATTATACGTATTATTATTATATATATATTTATATATATATATATATATATATATATATATATATATATATATATATATATATATATATATATATATATATATATATATAGTAATTTTTATTCAAAATGTTTAAGTTAACATTTCCTGTAATTAATGAAAAGCACAATGAAAGAAATAATGTATCATCTAAACATCCCTCACTTAACAACAAAAGTCAACTCCAAATAACACATGATACTCAGTTACCCTCAGTAATGAACCAAATATTGTCTGTTCTGTAGCCTATTGGAAAAAATACATTAAAAATGAACTAACTAACAATCAGCTATTGAGAAAAATAATAACAAAGTAGCCAGTTAACAAAAAAAAACTTGTGTGAAATGTCAATTGGACACCGAGACATATGTGGCTGCTTTGCACACCGTGCACAAGGCTTCCCGTTTGTCTCGACCCGGTCTGGGGGGGGGGTACTCTTTTGTAAACACACACTTGCACTTCGGCGTGTACTTTTACGCCGTGCACGTGTGCGCGTCAATCCCCCGCTCCCTTGTGGTGTGCTGCTATTGATGCGCTAAAAACCCGGGACAGAACGTGACATACGGACATGTCCCGGGAAATACGGACGTATTCGTATAACGGACGTTAAGACACGTTCTCTATCACTGTCATTATCCAGTTAACAGCCAAACACAGCATGAAGCTGCTCTGCCGGTCTGATAGTGTGACGTTGATTTACTTCAAAACTAAAGAACCTCAGGATGTTGTAGTGATTTATCTGCTGTTGAGCTTCATCTTCATCGGTGGCTGCAGCATGTTTGGTTTCAGGTGGTGTATCATCACCGTGGTGCTCAGTTCATGTTTGCAGAGCTGCATGTTCCACGTTCTTTATTTGTGTGCAGCGTGAAGCTCCCGCAGTTTGGATTTAAACAGAAGCTGTTTCTGCGTTGGCTGTGTTTCATTTCTACGATTTATCAACTTGTTTTGCAGACTCCGCCTTATTCTGTTCAACCCGCTATTTTTTTCCAGCGTTATTGAAGCGCTGCAGGTGACGTAAGCGGTTACGACATTGCGAGTAACGCGGAAATAGTGCGACCCAACGAATCAATAATGATAATTCATTATCGATACTTTGGATAATCGATTTTTATCAATTTTATCGATTCGTTGTTGCAGCCCTATACAGGAGCAATTCACCTTGAATCCATGTTTTTGGACTGTGGGAAGAAACCGGAGAACCCAGAGAAAACCCACACGGACAGGGCGATAACATGGAAACTCCACCCAGATTGGGATTGGAACCTGGATCCCCAGGGCTGAGAGGCAAACATGTTAGCTACTAAGCTACCGTGCCGCTAAAAAAAACTATTGTATTATTACTGTGCTGTGTTATTATTAGTATGTACCTGGTACAAGCTTCCTTTAAGATCAAATATCTGTCTTTCTGTAATAATTACGAATTATTTTCATTCATTTAAGTATATATTTCTTAATTAAGTTGTTTTTATGAAATTTTTATATTATACATTGCATTTTTATTAAAATCTGAATACATTCTGAGTTTAATTGTTGGGGCTACATGTCTTATTGCATTATTATATTTTAATTTCAAACTAAAATATTCTTTATATCTCATTGTCCATCCTTTGATTTAAAATGTTTAAGCAAAGTGAAATGTAACAAATTATGAAATATTGTAGCTGTAATGTAAGACTGGTGAGTCGTTCTTTTCTCCATAATACATTTTGTTCATAGCTGATACATATTTTTGCTGCTTTCTAAATTAACGACAAATAGTCACTTAACGAGAAGCAATATTTCCATGTTATTTACCTTCATCTTTCAGCATTCAAAAGGATTTTTTAACATCTGCACACAATTAACTAAATGCTGTGTCCCAAAGGTTCTCAAACACTGCACACATTAAGTACTTCATGTTCAAATCAAATTCACTTTTATAGTTAAGCAATAGATTACACTTTATGCTCAAGTATTTCATATGAAATGGCACCATACAAGAAACAAGTAATAAACATAATACATTATGGTGTAGAAGGCAAAACAAATAAACAAGTAAGTTTATGTGCAACGTGAAGAATTTTGTTTCATCATCTAACATCATAATCAAACTGACCCAACTGTTACCTATTCAAATTCTGTAAAAGGCCAGTATCTGCATTATTTCCATTGGGAAAGAAGCACATGGAAATAAAGTAGTTGCTGTACTGATTACCTCCGAGTTCAGACATTAATGTAGATGTAGCCAACTCGTCACTGTATTGCCCCCCTGTAGCTGCTCGCATTTAGAATAAAGTACTGACTTTGTCCTATAGGACAATCTCTGGTATGCTGTAAACTAAGAACACTTTCAAAAATACAACAATTGTTTATTTTTATAAATTTACAAAATGCAAAGTAAGCAAAAATCAAATAAATCAAATAAATCAAACCAATATTTGTCATTACTACCATTTGCTTTCAAACCAGCATCATTTCTTATAGGTACATTTGCACAAAATCAGGGATTTTGTAGGATTATAGTGAGGTGTATGATCAACCAATTATACCAAATAGGTGCAAATGATCATCAATTTCACAAATAGGTTGAAAAAGTCATTAAGTGAAACAGATACAGCTGTGTATGAGGCTTAAAACTGGGTGAGGAACAACCAAACTCTGCTACCAGGCTGAGGTTGTGGAAGACAGTTTCATGTCACAGGTCAAGACTAAGCACAGCAACAATACATAAGGTAGTGCATCAGCAATGTTTTTCCAAGACAAAGATTACCAAGCAGACTGGGGTTTCAAGATGTGCTGTTCAATTTGATTTACTACATTTCTCTTCTATTTATCCACTGCATTTTGTTCATTGATGAAAATAAACTATTTACACTTCCATTTTTTAAAGCATTCTTAGTTTACAGCATTTTTTCACACCTGCCTAAAACATTGGCACAGTACTGTGCAAAACATACATTACTAACTTACATTTAGTCATTTTGCAGACGCTTTTATTCAAAGTGACTTACAAAACCAAAACGACTTACAAAGTGTTATCAAAATTAGAGAACAATTTCTGAACATTTTATTAGAATATATATATATATATATATATGTGACCTATGACTATAATTGTGCTTTACAAAATAATTTGTGTTTTGCATACACAATGATCAAAAATAGAGAAAAATGGTGACTGAAGCACAGAGAATAATAATAACAAAAAACTTAAGGTTTCAACAGTTATCAAATAGTAGGAAGTGTACAGGCTGTTGCTTTGAGATGTGCGTTGACTTCAGCACATCTGCTACCACAGGACATATCAAGTCTCTCACTTCACACTGGTGTGACTTTGGTCCACTCTTGTTCTAATCTCTCACATGGTTTGTTACTTGGCCATAACTTTTCCACAAAATAAAAGTTTAAGAGTTGTAAGTCGCTGTTCTAGTCACATGGTATAGCCACAACAAGAGTTCCTTCACATGTTTTTTTTTTTTTTGACAGGACTAGACAAGGACAAGAATATTGCTGAATATTTTTGACAGGACAAGAATATTGCTGGCTGATTAGGTGATGAATGCAGGGATAGACCATATATCTTTTATCCATTGGCCTTGGCCATTAGGGTCACCCTTTTGGCCTTAATATAGGTTTCAGTCACCTTAAAATACCTTTCTAACAATGAAAACTGGAATTTAGACAGTAAATTGAATAGCGTTTGTCGGATAATTTGCCAGATTAACACCAATACTTGGAGGTATCTGAAAGAGTCTAATTTTATTTAGATAGATGTTCTTTTAAAAACCATTAATGATTTTAATATTGTGCTTTAAAATATTTCAACTTATAAAATATGCTTACAAAACTGTTTTTCTACTCCAATTTAAATTATCCAAAAAGGACAGTAAAGTGGCCTTAACATTTAGGAAATTGTAGATTGTTTTCTAATTTTGATTTTCAGTGTATATTCTTTTCACAATTATTAATATGTTTACTACTTCTATTATTCCAATCATAACATTCTGTCTGTCCACTAATTTTAGGCTAGATCCAGTTTGTTTACTACTTTAACATTAACATTATTAAAAACATTTCCTTGGAATCTTCCATTTCCCAGTAATGTGACAGAAATACTAACAACATGCAATTCACAACCAATAATAGACTACAGCTTTACAGAAATTGACAGTAAGAAAAACAGATTCTGGTAAATTAATGTTTAAAGTTTCTGTTTATTAATGGATAACCTTGAACATCGCATGAAAGGGTGTGGTCTTGATAAGCATCATCATTTTCAAACACATAAAAGGCAATTGAAATAAAACTATTTGAAATAATGCAATTATCAAATCACAAAGACATACAAAGAGTATAGAAAACTATATCTAGTAGGGGTGTAATGGTACACTTTATTCTTTGCAAACCAGTCGGTATGAGCCTCGGTATGGTAGGGGTTTCTGCATGCAGAATACTACAGTACGGAAATCGCAGAGACTAAAAACATAAAAACAAGTCAGAACTAAAATTAAAAGACAAGCTCTACACCAGAGCAGAGTTGCTCCTTAGCTGCAAACACCTCTAAGCATGCCATGCTAAGTTTTTAGAGGGGCATGGAGCACGATTGGAAAGAATACACGCAAATGACACACTGCTTCATTCAAATCAAATCAATAACTAGAGCTCATAATCGCCACTACCTTTTACACTAACTTGACTAAACCTACAATTTTTATGAGTTAAAGTGTGCCCGAGATGTGAAATCACAAATTCAACAAATCGTTTCCTGAAGCAATGAGCATGTACAGTAATACCTGTCACTGTGTTTATGTTCCAGAGACCACCGCAATGTAGCAATGTTATTGTATTATGTTTGTATTATGTTTAAGGCTTTATAAACCTATCGCCCACTCATATGCTATTAAACACTTTTAAACATACAGAAATTTTGTAACACGTATAGCGCAAAATGCCGCAATTCCTGTCCAGCCGGGAAATAAGAACTTTGGAACAGTCTAAAACTTGGCTTAGTGTATTATGCACACATGGAATTATTCACAACATGCCGAGCAAAAGCTTGGTCTCGAAAACAGTTGGTCTGTTAAAACTGGAATGAACTTAAAGTCCAAACTCTACAGAAGTATTACTTCAAATAAAAGTTATAATTAAGAGACTGCAATACAGTGAGGCTGAAAACAGTGATCCGCTTATATGTATATGTATGTATACGCATATAAAGCATACAGTATATATGCTACTATCCAGACCTGAAAAGAATTACAGGCAACATAACATGACACATGCAAGGTAAAATAACAAATGTTATTATGCATCACCATGCTAAAAACATGATGTATGTTAACTCTTATGTTGTCAAAAATGACCCATTTATTTTTCATGGTTTTGTGACAGTGGCTCATTTTACACTTAGGACAAGAAGAGTATGTAGATTTTAGGGCTGCAACAATGAATCGATAAAATCGATAAAAATCGATTATCCAAAGTATCGATAATGAATTTCCATTATCGATTCGTTGGGTCGCGCGATTTCCGCGTTACTCGCAATGTCGTCACCTGCAGCGCTTCAATAACGCTGGAAAATAATAGCGGGTTGAACAGAACGAGGCCGAGTCTGCAGAACAAGTTGATAAATTGTACAAATGAAAAACAGCCAACAGAAAAAAGCTCCGGTTTAAATCCAAACTGCAGGAGATTCACCTTCACACAAATAAAGAACGTGGAACATGCAGCTCTGCGAACATGAACGCAGCAGCACGGTGATGATACACCACCTGAAACTAAACATGCTGGAGCCACAGATGAGGATGACTCTGAACAGCAGATAAATCACTACAGCATCCCGAGGTTCTTTAGTATTGAAGTAAATCAATGTCACACTATCAGACCGGCAGAGCAGCTTCATGCTGTATTTGGCTGTTAACTGGATAATAACAGTGATAGAGAACGTGTCTTAACGTCCGTGTCTTAACGTCCATTATACGTATACGTCCGTATTTCCCGGGACATGTCCGTATGTCACGTCCTGTCCTGGGCGTCCCGCTTTATTTTTTAAAGTGAGGACATGTCCTGGTTTTTAGCGAATCAATAGCAGCACTCCGCAGAGGAGCAGGGGATTGACGCGCACACGCGCATGGCGTAAAAGTACGCGCCGAAGCGCAAGAGTCTGTTTACAAAAGAGTCCCCCCCTTCAGACCGGAAAGCCTTGTGCACGGTGTGCAAAGCAGCCACAAATGTCCCGGTGTCCAATTAACATTTCACACAACGGGTATTTTTTTTTGTTAACTGGCTAATTTGTTAATTAATTTTTTTCAATAACTGACAGTTTTGTTCATTTGTTAATATTTTTTTTTCCAATAGGCTACAGAACAGACAATATTTAGTTCATTACTGATTATCATGTGTTATTTGGAGTTGACTTTTGTTGTTAAGTGAGGGATGTTTAGATACATTATTTCTTTCATTGTGCTTTTCATTAATTACAGGAAATGTTAACTTAAATATTTTGAATAAAAATTACTATATATAATACTATACTATAGAATAATTTTACTGAAAAACATACAAACATCTGCTAAATGAATAAATGTAAATGTAAAGACATGGGGAAAAAAATTTTATTTATCCGATTCATCGATTAATCTAAAAAATAATCGCCCGATTAATCGGTTATCAAAATAATCGTTAGTTGCAGCCCTAGTAGATTTACATTTACATTACATTTACTCATTTAGCAGATGCTTTTGTCCAAAGGGACTTACAAGTGAGAGAACGCCACAAGTGACTGAAGATCTTTTTCTTATAGCAAGTGCTTCCGGAGATGTGTTTGAATTTGTGTAAGCTGTTTTTAAAGATGCTCAGATAGACATTGTAATTTCTAAATTGATATTTTCCTGCAATCAGCTGCTATATTTATACACATTATTTAAACATCGTTTGTAATGTATTCTGCACCAGTGAAATATCCTGGAAGACATTTTTCTAATAAGCAGCAACAAAACCTCAAGCTACATTTTGTTAATGTAAATGTCTTTAACAAATGCAGCAAACTGCAGTAGACATAGAAATGTAGCTTAGCTATATTACCAACATTAGAACTCAAGCAGAACTTCACTCCTTTAGGCATCTACAATGCAAGGTTTTATTGGTTGCTGCACACACCAGCAGTACATAACATATTTTAAATTCTTGTGAACTATGATTCCATTTTGATTCAACCGGCTTCTTCTTTATGCACTTTGCCTTGTTAGTGTGTGGTTTTATAAACTCTTTCTGGCTCCGTTTGCACCTTTTCTATGTAATTGTAGAGTAAACAGTGGTTTCCAAACCACTTTTACAGCAAATCAAACTTAAAAATAGTAACAAAAGAAGAATTATTAAAATTCTGCTGATGGAATAATTGGCCATGTTGGGAGTAAAGCTGCATACTCACCTGCTCCTGATATTTTTTTATTTTTTACACAAATAGGATACTAACCAGATTTAAAAACATAAATAATAATTATAGACTGAGGATTATGGTATATATTATATGTTATAATTATATAGAAATGTAACAATTTGGTTTAAACAAAAAGTGTTGATCCTGCTGACAGTACTTTGCATGAATACTGTATATGAGGCTCTGATGTCATAATGTTCAAAACAGTAATGTTATTTGATACATAATAAGCATATTACACAATTGTTTGGGCTACTCTGTTTTAAATAATAAGTTTCAATATGTTTCTTTTTAAGGCGGCACAGTGGCTTAGAGGTTAGCACGTTCGCCTCTTAGCTCTAGGGATTCCCAGTTCGAATCCCCATCTGGGTGGAGTTTCCATGTTCTCCCCGTGTCCGCGTGGGTTTCCTCCGGGTTCTCCGGTTTCCTCCCACAGTCCAAAAACATGGATCAAGTCAATTGAATTCTCCAAATTGCCCCATATAGAGTGTGTGTGTGTGAGTGAGTGTGTGCCCAGCAATGGATTGGCACCCTGTCCTGGGTCTATCTGCCCAGCGCCCAAAACGTTCTCCCCTGGATAGGCATGGGGAACCCCACCGCGACCCTACTAGAGGATAAAGCGGGAGATAATGAATGAATGATTCTTTTTAGCTGTAAAAACTATGAAAATGTGTTATTACATCTTTAGTGCTGCACATGATTCTAAAACTCCCACTATTAAAATGATCAAGAAACACTGCATTTAATATCAGTTAATAAAAGCCCCAATTTTACACATTTTTAAAAATATTTCTCAAAACATTCATGTGTAAATCACTTCTGTTTAGTCTGTGCAGTACTATTTACACACTTCAAATTGCACTGAGAATGGCCTGTTTCTGTAGAAATCTAACTAGTAAACAGAGATGTGTAACACTATGCTTGTGTTGCTCCACTAAGAAAATGCAAAGAATAAGTAGTCCCTACAACCATACAAAGTAGTTTGTTTTTTAAAGAAATACAGAAGTGGCTTCTTCCTTTTTGTTAAGTTCTATTGTTGACAAACTCTTCAAATTCACTACATTAGGAATATTATTTAATTAGGAAGTACAAATAGTTGTCACAAAAGTCAGCAGTTCCTAATATGGAGAGAATTCTGATACATGCTAAAGTTTTGCATTGATCAAGTGTGAATATGAAGTAGCTATTATTTTAATTGAAATATTACCTATATATTAACAATATGAGTGAAATGTTTAAATGCATTTAAAGAACTACTATTTATTCATTTAATTATTCCATTTGAAATTTCGATTCAGGAAAGCAGGAAAACCACTGTGTGTAGAGCACCAGGCCTTCAGGTCTATGGTTGAGATGAACAAGCGGTTTTTCCATTGCAAACTATGAAAACAAGTTCTCCGCGTCAACTAAATTAACAGAGATGGCTGAGGCAGACGGTAGACTTGAACGGTAAAAGCGGGTTTAATGAAAACCAGCAGTTATAGAAGTAGTGTACGATGAACCTGAAACCAAAACACTGCTACCACTAAACATGAGCAGTCACTTTATTACCCTCAGCTACTCAAAAAGCAGGAGAAATGCCTGCATAGCTGGCAGCCAGCCAGCAGCAACTAAATGAACTCAGTGCCCTGACGTGGGGTCACATGGTCTACTGCAGCTCTAAGGCCTCTACCTACTCTGTCCTCTCTCTCCCTCCAATCATTCATCATTCCAGCTTGAACTGGAGGGACCGGCCCCATTCAATACAAATCTGAGCCTCATGTCCGCAAGAATAACCCCGTTCTTGTGGAACAGTCTCTACCATCACTGCTGCAACATGGAAGATTTCCTAAGGCACAAATGAGTCATCAGTAGTACAAAAATGCCGAGGTGGAAAGAAAGAGAGGCATCACTACAAAAAGAAATAAAAAAAAACACACAAACTGATATTTTTAAGGCAGTAATAATTCACAATGTGTCATGTGTAAACCACTAAACTTCACAATGCTAATGTATAAGACAAATTGCTACAATTGAAATAGATCCACTGTAAGGCTCCTTAACCACAGAAATTAAGAAACTACAAAGTAATTTGTAAGGATAGTACAACATAATTACCTAGTTTGCAGGCAGTAATGTATAGTCTGTAATAAAAGCACTAGTGGTAAAAACAGTGCAGTGTAAATTGATGCAAACATGACTTGTTTTATGCCAAGTTAAGCATTTAAACTGAGGTAAGTAGAATGAATTAGGGGATCCCAGTAAAAGCCCTGTCTACGGAACAAGCACATTAGACATGCACCCAAATTAATGAAAATGAATTATGAGACAACTTACAGGAGAGATACAAAGGCAAATGTAGATCAAAATGGTAAAACAGTTTTAGAAGTGTCATGTGCAAGATGAAACTTGCTTGGAATGTCTGGTTTGGCAAGAACACAATTTATTCTATTTTCCATAAACTTGCTCAGTAATCTTAAATCATATCACACAACAGAGGGTATGAACTGACATCACTTTTACGCTGGACCATGTCAGTGTCCTTTTGCAGAATGACATTTTAATTATAGGTTGTGGATTTTTTTAAAGTCGATTCAAAAGAATCATTCATGTTAATTCAATAACACTTAAAGACCTCAAGGTGATAAAAATCCACAAAACAAATCACTTATTGCAATATAATTACATGAAAAAATACAACAAAATAACACGTTCGAAAAGAAAGATTGTGGTAAATAAGGCTTACGTGCTAAAACCCAATGTTAGTTCAGTAGCGTGTATACCTCACTAAAAAGAACCACTAAAATTGGGCCACAATGTTATTTTTTTAGGTATTTTTGCAGTACTCAATCTAGACAGACTTTTTGTATTTTATATCTAGGGCTGTAACAACGAATCGATAAAATCGATTAAAATCGATTATGAAACGTGTCGACAACGAATTTCATCATCGATTCATTGTGTCGCATAATTTACACGTTACTTGCAATGTCGTAACCGCTTACATCACCTGCACCGTTGCAAAAATAATAATAAGAGCGGGTTGAACGGAACGAGGCGGAGTGGAGGTGGAATCTGCGAAACAAGTTTAACAAAGTTTACTAAACTCTACAAATGAAACATGGCCGACGCAGAAAGAAACTTCAGCTTAAATCATCACAAGTGTGGGAGCACTTTACACAAATGAAGACTGTGTAACATGCAAGCTTTGAGAAAATGATTTGACCTGCACAGAGCACCACGGTGATGATACACCTCCTGAAACTAAACATGTTGGAGTCACCGATGAAGATGAATGAGCTCAACAGCAGATAAATCACTACAAAATCCCAAGTTTCTTTAGTTTTGAAGTGAATCAACGTAACGGAGCACTCACACTATGAGAACCGGTTTTTGGTTGTAGATACTAGATAATGACAGTGATGGAGAACTTGGGTTACTTTTTATTTTGGTTTAATCAGCTTAAGCAGTGTTTAAATGTGCTTTATAAATACATACAGTTTGTACACAATGATAGTAATTAATGATCGAGCTTTAATTTTTTCTCATTAAAGTATGAGTGAATATACTGCGCTCTATTAGAGTGAGGTAGGATGAATTGCATTTAGATGGGGATTAGGTAATATATTAGAGCTACTCAAATTTGAGTAATTTTGTATTTTTTTACAGACAAGGCTACATATTTTGTCATTGTGAGTGTGAGATTTGTATTTAATTGCTCTTTGGGCTACTTAAATGCCTTAAACCCATACTGTAAATAAAACCAGACATTATTTGACCTATTTAATAAAGACATTTATTGAAAATTTTTTTATCTGATTAATCTTTCATTCATTCATTATCTTCCGCTTTTGTCCTCTATTAGGGTCGCGGTGGGGTTCCCCATGCCCATCCAGGGGAGAACGTCTCGGGCGCTGGGCAAATAGACCCAGGACAGGGCGCCAATCCATCACTGGGCACACACTCACTCACACAGACACACTCTATATGGGGCAATTTTTTTGAGAATTCAATTGACTTGATCCATGTTTTTGGACTGTGGGAGGAAACCGGAGAACCCGGAGGAAACCCACGCAAACACGGGGAGAACATGGAAACTCCACCCAGATGGGGATTCGAACCGGGAACGTGCTAACCACTTAGCCACCGTGCCGCCTCTGATTAATCAATTAATCTAAAAAAATAATCGACCAATTAATAGATTATCAAAATAATCATTAGTTGCAGCCCTATTTATGACAATAACAAATTATTTTAAAACCAAAACTAGACTATCAGAGCTTAAAATAAGAGAGACCAACCTCTTGGTGTAAAATCCTTTATTGTGTCAAATACTGCCTTCCACTACTGCAAATACAGTCTGTTGGGTTTTGTTTCTACTGGCTCTGTCCACTTACATTGTGAAATATTTATCCACTCTTACATGCAGAATTGTTGGAGTGAAGTCAAAGTTCATGGTGAGTGACAAATGTAAATTTTTTTATATATCTTTTCTAGTTTTCTTGGTGTAGCTTTTAAAGCCATTGACATTTTTCTTTTTTTTCCCCAAAGCAAGTGTTTCAGGAAAGCATGCGTTTTGAGATGTTTCTTAAAGACGCTAAGTGACAGCCTTACGGACAGAGTTGGAAAGTTCATTCCATGCTCATTTAGCAGTGTTAAAGTATAGAAAGAGAGAATGAGCATCATCAGATGACATACATCAATAGAGCACAGTGAACAAATCTGAGTGTATTTAGGATTTATAGAATGAAGGTAAGAAGGGGCAGATCCAGAGATTGTCCTGTAAGCCAGAGTCAGTGCCTTGTGCCGAATGCAAAAAAGTTACAGGGAGCCAATGAGGAGGATTGCGTAATGGAGTGACATTAGTTTGCTTGAGCTGGTTGAACACATGTCATTCTACAGAGTTTAGAATCAGTTGTAGAGGCCTGATTGTGCAAGCTGGAAGACCGGCAAGTAATGCATTACAATAGTTTAGCAGTCTAGTAGAAGGCCTCATGGTTTTGTCACTTGTGGGAATGTAATGGGCAGCATCCCTTCTTCCTTGGTTCCTTTTGACCAGTCACCTCTTAATAGAAACATCACTACAAAGTATTGCCACTACATAGCAGGTTTGTTGTTTTGTTTGGTGGCATGTCATGTTTGGTTTAAGCAAACGAATTATCTGTCACTATTAGCTGTACTTGTATTTCACCACTATAATTGCTTAACGACCCAGAGTGTTTCTGTTATTAAACCTGATAACAGTGCTGGGTGGTATGATGGTTCATTCTATTTACCTAAGTTTAATATTGTATGGATATTTTGTATACTGCTGTGAGGAGAGGCGGAGCCGACGGCGTTGATCAGGGAGAATAATTAGCGCACCCGATGCTTCTCCATCTGATGACATTGTGCCTTTATAAGCTGATAAATCACATACCGCGGGAGAAGAGAAATCCATGGAAAACAGGAACAGGCTTTTTTATACAGTATTTAAAATCATATTTAACAGTACATGTACTGGCATGGTGTGGCTCGCCATGGTGTAGCTCCTGTCAGTAATAGCTTTTTCTTCCCCCGCAGCATGTGACAACAGCTTAAAAAGGCAAAAGGTCATCAGACAGAGGCGCATCAGGTGCGCTAATTATTCTCCCTGATCAACGCCATCGGCTCTGCCCCCCCCCCCCACAGAGCCACCACACTACCGTTACAACTGAAATGGGAAGATGTGCGGAGACTGGGTGGAGCTCTCTAGTTAGCTGGGTAGCATTAGCATAACAAGCTGGAAAAAAGCTGGGAAAGGCTTTATTACTATGATTTATTACAAAATGAATGAATAAGTAAAAGTAGAAACAGGATAAAGCAAGAGAAAGACCTGGGATGAAAAGGAGAAGTTGTATTCACATTCTCCTGTTTATTACAAATCTCTTAGGTATCAATTTCTACATTATTGTGAAACAGACATCAAACTACATTCATCATTATATTTAGTCAAATAAATGTATTCATTCAGTCATTAATTATCTTCCACTTAATCCTCTACTATTTAGAGGAGAACATTTCGGGAGCTGGGCAGATACACCCAGGACAGGGCTCCAATTTATCACTGGGCACACTCACTGGAAAGCCATGAGGACACGGGGAGAACATGGAAACCAAAAGCCGCCGCCCCAAAAATCATTTTATTTTACCAAATACATAAACCAATATATTGGGAATCACTGCAGCATGTGCTAAACATTCACAGAAATCAGGACCCTGTTATGTTATGAAGACTTGAAAACTACTGAAAAACAGAGTAGGTGACATATACTAATAAACCTTAAAAATTTTCCATCCATTATTTTCCGCTTTATCCTCAACTAGGGTCGCGGGGGGTTCCCCATGCCCATCCTGGGGAGAACGTTTCGGGCGCTGGGCAAATACATCCATTACTGGGCACACACTCACACAGACACACTCTATACGGGGTATTTGGAGAATTTCATTGACCTTGATCCATGTTTTTGGACTGTGGGAGGAAACCAGAGAACCCGGAGGAAACCCACGTGGACACGGGGAGAACATGGAAACACCACCCAGATTGGGATTCGAACCGGGAATCCCTAGCGTTGAGAGGAACGTGCTAACCACTAAGCCACCGTGCCGCCCCTTAACGATTTTAATGAAATAATATTAATAATCACTATAAATGTTATTCACATACATATAATAAATGAGGTAGGCCCTAGTTGAACTTAGTGACTGTAAATAATAAACTCTTATATTTTGCATACATTTCTACATAATTTTTAAACAAATAGGTTTTTATATTAATTGACAAAAGAAGTCAAATATAAAAGTGGAAGTGAAGTTTTTTTGTTTTTTTTTTAAATACAGTAATACATCAATTCTTTTTTTAATGTTGACAGATTCAGAGTTTTGGGCAGAACAACTGGCCACAAAATCTATTTTAAATGTAATCAAACATCAGTGCAGTTCATATTTTGTTACTCCTATTTTGGCAAAGATGCTCATTCTAATTAGGATCTCAAGGGTGCTGGATAGTCATTTTGAAAGCAAATGTGGTTGTCTGTCATCTAATGATCAAACATGTCACTTTGTTTATCCAGCCACATATCCCCACCTTGTGCATGCTCCCTCAACTGTGATCCAATAAAGACTTTTTGGGGTTTTTTGTATTAAGGATGCACCAAATGCTTAGTTACCAAAATTATTTTCCAAAAAGTAAAAGAAAAAAAAACACTTTCAGTGTTCGGCTAAACAAGTCGATATGAAATATTATATATTAAATATATTAAAGAATAAGTCATTTATTCTAAACAGTGAAGCATTTAAAGACGATGTTAACTTTTTCCACAACGAGTCACACCAGAGCCATTTAGGTTTACCACGATTTATTCTGTTTTAAGCATTCATGCTAATCGCTGCTTCAGAAAAAAAAAGTATAAAAAGGATCAGAGCCATTGTGTTTAACAAAGAGAGAGGCTGACAGACAGAAGCTTCTCAGTGCATTTTCACTTTTTCTCTCTCACGCATTCTCTCAGTGCTTATACCTGCATCCTCCTTAAAGAAACAAAATTCTCAAAGAAACACTTTATGTAAATGCAGCACGTCAGATGTATAGATGTATTACAAGATGTGTTTTATTCTTTAAGCACTCAGTTACAGACCATATAGTTTAAGGATAAAATAAGATACTTGCTTTATTCATTTATTTTTGTTATTTAATATGCTCATAATATATATTTTTTTACTAATATTTTAATATTTTTCAAAATGTATTTTGTTTCGGGGAAACAAATTAGTGGGGTTTTTTTTACATTTATAAGTCATGCTATACTTCATATGTTTATATGTCTGCTGGGATGTTAAAAAATACAGCTTTTGTCAACAATTCAAAAACACATTTTTTTAATCAAATAAAAACAAAGCCATATAAAGTGAAAGGCATCATAGCGGAAAAGGAAAAATAACTTGTTGGTGTTGGTGAAGAGCTTAAAACCACGGTACCTCTACTTATAAGACACAATAATACAGGTACTGATTCAAATCTTGCACTACTAAAAACTTTTTTTTAAAACAAGGATGAAATTTAGGACCACTGAATGTTCACACATCAAATGTGTCAACAGCTCAGATGAATAAAGATTAACATTTAACAAAGGTTTAGAAGGTTTTATAGCACACCACCACATGTAGTGTTGCACCACATAAGTGCAGTACTGCAGTTATCCACCACCTTGAAATGTGGAGCTCTAGTAAGAGAGTTTAAGTTTAAAAAAAATTAAACAACTTCAACTCTAACTTTAAAATTAATCAAATTTTTGTGTTTTTGTACAATCACTCTTTCAAAAAGAGTTTCCACAAATTTTATAGTGTGTCTGTCAAAATGTTTGCTCATTCGTCCAGAAAAGCATTTGTCTGACAGTGGCGTTGTATGTGGGCCTGGCTTACAATCTTAGTTCTAGTTGATTTAAAAAATGTTAAAAAATGCCAGTTAAATTACTCCACACTTATTACACATAAAGTCTTAATGGACTACGCTTCAGGTAATGGGGTACAGTTATACTTGACCAGTAAAAAGGCCTTTCCCAAACTTTTCCTGCAAAGTTGGAAGCATATAATTATCCAAAATTCATGGCTGAGTGCTCATACCTGCTGGACTTTGGATTTACATGCAACACCTCAATTCAAAGAACACACACACACGTAGACATACATACATAATATCTACAGAACCCTTTTAGTTCTATAAGCTTCTTGGGTCGTCCTGTACTCACTGCTCTTTTCTGAGAGGGCCAAAACTTTCAGCTTGTGCCACTTTAGCTAGCCCCACATGGAACAATGTGGATTTTTGTGTCTATTTACCTTATGGCGACACTTCATGACATTACAAAAAACCAATGCATTGCCTGTCAGATGACAGGGTCAGGAGCATTCGAATAATTTTTTTCATGTCTGATTTTCAGCCCCAAATCCTGAGGCATGCCTACCAAGCAATGGCACACAATAAACCCAACTGTGTGTTGGCATTTTTCAAGTCACATTCCTGGGATTCTGCATGTCACTGATGGCACATTTGCGTCAGCAGGACCTGGAGGAACCCACAGACCTTTCGCATGCTAATGAATAGAAAAACAGAAATGCTGGTAAAAGAAGGAAATGTTTTAGTGGCTTAAAAACCAAACCCTAAGATAGATGTAATCCAATCCAGCTTTTGAAAAGGGTTGAATTTTTATACGAAATGCATTGGCAAGGCTTGATGCCTGGACTGTGCTCCTACAGTCAAAACAGGCAAGGTTCAAAGAGTAACAAAGTGGGAGTAAACATACGACCCGTTCCAAACGGCCCCTGTTCCTCTAAGAAGCTCCCTAATAGGTATTAAATGAAGTGATGACTTCCGCGTCCTATACGGTGAGAACTACACATCCGATTGGGATTTAGCCAAAGAGAAGTGAAAGATCAATCACCTTCACCACGACTTCGGGCGGGTGTGTCCGAGTGGACAAGAGAAGGAACACAGAGAATCTAGCAAACAATTAGCACGGTCTCGTTTTCATCCGCACTTGTAATCGTTTTGTGGCCACGCGACCAGTGTAAAGAAGAAATAGTTAAAGATAACTGAACAAAACGTAGGCCTGAAGCGTCCACGCGGCGGTCAGGTCTAACAGAGAGGACACAATGTAGCTAAATGACAGATCAATAACCCATCAACAGCGCGTTCGGCTTCAGACCCCACAGTGTTCCGGTTTACACACTTCTGTTTTTTTTCTTCTTCCATGATCAGAGGGAAATCCTAGGTGTGTTGCTACGTTTAAATTACAAACGATTGAACAGCAAAACGATGAAAGTCGGAGGCCTGTACAGGAGTCGAGTCTGACTGAGAAGAACCGCATCCTATAGAACACGATGAGACCTTGCCTGTTTGTGTAGTAGCTGGTAAAATTAAGAGGGGAAAAAAGGCAGCTTACCTAATCGAAAGATCAAAAACTTCGGAACATTGCCTTGGGTATCATCGGGCGCTTTTTGCTGGTAGTTAAATCCCACAGAAAAGGGCAGGTAAAGTGTTTTCATTTACCCCGCTCCCCTTTTGCCTTTGCTCCACTACGACTCCCAAACGGCTGTACGTCTGCAGCGCTGCTGCTGCTTGGTTTACTCGCTCCCAGGTCCTAGCGCCGACGGAAGCATAGCTTCAGAAATGCCAGTGGGCTCGAAATTTAATCAATACACTTCTAATTCACTGACTCTTATCAGGGTCGTGGAGCGTGCTGGAGACTTGCACTAATATAAACTGAAACACTGGATAGTTCACCGGTCTATTTTAGGGCAGACATAAAAATGCAGTGGACACAAGACATAATCTCAATGCATTCATTCATTATCTTAGACTTTATCCTCTGCTAGAGTACTACTCCATCCACTGGGGAACGTTTTGAGCACTGGGGAGATACACCCCAGGTGCTAATCTATCGCTGGGCACACTTACACAGACACAAACACACTATATGGGGCAATTTAATTTCATTATTTTATTATCTTCCGCAGGGTGGCTTAGTGGTTGGCACGTCTGCCTCTCAGCACTAGAGATTCCCGGTTCGAATCCCCATCTGCGTGGAGTTTCCATGTTTCCGCATCGGTTTCCTCCGAGTTCTCCGGGTTCCTCCCACAGTCCAAAAACATGGATCAAGTCAAGTGAGTTCTCCAAATTGCCCCATATAGAGTGTGGGTGTGTCTATGTGAGTGAGTGAGTGTGTGCCCAACGATAGATTGGCACCCTGTCCTGGGTGTATCTGCCCAGCGCCCGAAATGTTCTCTCTGGATGGGCATGGGGAACCCCCCCGCGACCCTAATACAGGATAAAGTGGAAGATAATGGATGGATATTATCTTCCACTTTATCCTCTACTAGGATTGCTAGGGGTTCCCAATGCACATCCAGGGGAGAACGTTTTGGGTGCTGGTTAGATAAACCCAGGGTGCCAATCTATCGCTGGGCACAATCACACAGACACACACTACATGGGACAATTTAGAGCATTCAATTTACCTTGAATCCTAGTGTTTGAACTGTGGGAGGAAACCTGAGAACTTGGAGGAAGCCCACGCGGACACTGGGAAAACATGGAAACTCCACCAAGATTGGGATTCGAACCTGGCCCCCCAGCTCTGAGATGTGAATATGCTAACCTCAACGCCACCGTGCTGTCCATAATATTCATGCATTGCCTAAAAATGAAGCTTAAAACCTTCTTGCTGAGAAAATCATGTTGCATCACCCAACACCTATGTCAAAATCCCCAATTCTTTTCAGCTCCTCTGCTAAGTGTCAGACATTTTTGTAATTTTTCAGGATTAAAAATCCCCATGCCCATCCAGGGGAGAATGTTTGGGGCCAATCTATCGCTGGACACACTGACACGGACACAAACACACACTATATGGGGCAAATTAGAGCATGCAATTTACCTTGAATCCATGTTTTTTGGACTTTGGGAACAAACCGAAGAACACGGAGGAAGCCCACATGGACACGGGGAGAACATGGAAACTCCACCAAGATTGGGATTTAAACCTGGACCCCAGCACTGACAGGCGAACATGTTAACCAATAAGCCACTGTGCTGCCCATAATCTTTATGCATTGCCTAAAATTGAAGCTTAGGACCTTCTTACTGAGACAAAAGCACATTGCATCACCCAACAGCTATGTCAAAATTGTACGTTTTTGCATTAATTATTTCTACATTAATTGCCAATTTAATTAGTTCCACATTCCACATATGTATATATACAGTGGGTTGCAAAAGTATTCATACCCCTTGAACTTTTCCATATTTTGTCACATTACAACCACAAACATAAATATATTTCACTGGAATTTAATGTGAAAGACCAACAAAAAGTGGTATACAATTGTGAAGTGGAAGGAAAATTATACATGAATCAACATTTTTTTTACAAATAAAAAACTGAAAAGTGCGACGTGCAAAAGTATTCAGCCCCCTTTTCCCTGAGTGCAACCAATTGCATTCAGAAGTTGCCTGATGAGTGCTAATGACTCAAAAGGGTCCACCTGTGTGTAATATAATCTCAGTACAAATACAGCTGCTCCGTGACGGCCTCAGATATTGGTTAAGAGAATATTGGGGAGCAAACAGCATCATGAAGTCCAAAGAACACACCAGACAGGTTAGGAATATGGTTTTGGAGAAGTTTAAAGCAGGCTTAGGTTATAAAAAGATTTCCAAAGCTTTGAACATCTCACGGAGCACTGTTCAATCCATCATCTGGAAATGGAAAGAGTATGGCACCACAGTAAACCTGCCAAGACAAGGCCGTCCACCTAAACTTACAGGCCGAACAAGGAGATCACTGATCAGAGAGGCAGCCAAGAGGCCCATGGTGACTCTGGATGAAATGCAGAGAGCCACAGCTCAGGTGGGGGAAACTGTCCACAGGACAACAATTAGTCATGCACTACACAAATGTGGTCTTCATGGAAGAGTGGCAAGGAGAAAGCCATTGTTAAAAGAAAACCATAAAAAGTCCCGTTTGCAGTTTGCCAGAAGCCATGTTGAGGACACAGCAAACATGTGGAAGAAGGTGCTTTGGTCAGACGAGACCAAAATTGAACTTTTTGGCCACAATGCAAAACGCTATGTGTGGCGGAGAAATAACACTGCACATCACTCTGAAAACACCATCCCCACTGTCAAATATGGTGGTGGCAGCATCATGCTCTGGGGGTGCTTCTTGATGGGAAGATGGATGGAGCCAAATACAGGGCAATCTTGGAAGAAAACCTGTTGGAGTCAGCAAAAGATTTGAGACTGGGGCGGAGGTTCACCTTCCAGCAGGACAACGACCCTAAACATAAAGCCAGAGCTACAATGGCGTGGTTTAAAAAAAAGAATATTCATGTGTTAGAATGGCCCAGTCAAAGTCCAGACCTAAACCCAATTGAGAATTTGTGGCAAGATCTCAAAACTGCTGTTCACAAACGCTCTCCATCCAATCTGACTGAGCTTGAGCTGTTTTGCAAGGAGGAATGGGCAAGAATTTCAGTCACTAGATGTGCAAAGCTGGTGGAGACATACCCTAAAAGACTTGCAGCTGTAATTGCAGCAAAAGGTGGCTCCACAAAGTATTGACTCAGGGGGGCTGAATACTTTTGCACGTCGCACTTTTCAGTTTTTTTATTTGTAAAAAAAATGTTGATTCATGTATAATTTTCCTTCCACTTCACAATTGTATACCACTTTGTGTTGGTCTTTCACATTAAATTCCAGTGAAATATATTTATGTTTGTGGTTGTAATGTGACAAAATATGGAAAAGTTCAAGGGGTATGAATACTTTTGCAACCCACTGTATATATATATATATATATATATATATATATATATATATATATATATATATATATATATATATATATACTGTATATTGGAGATTGCTGTGTGTAAGTATAGTATAGTAAGCACAGTAACTGTACACAGTGTTTATACTGTAAACACCAGCAGCACTGCCAATGACCAAAACATACCAGTGCAACACCCTAACATCCCACACCACCCAAATAATACCAATTCCTTGTATTGTATTCTGTATTACAATAACAGAAAATAGACCTGATGACTGATGACATGGTTTCACTTTACAATACCACAATATTTACTTTTAACACTTATATTATAAACACAATATTAACTTTTAACACTTGCTTCTCAAAGCACTAGACAAGTCCTTATTTATTGTTACTCTAATAGATTAATCCATAGGTTTAAAGAAATATAGACAACAGAAGGCAGCTGGAGCAACTCTACAAAAAATATGCCATCACAATAAACTTAAAATTCTTGAACATAGTTTCAATGCACAAGGATATTCCCAACGCTGCCGTATCCTTCTGTGATTAGGAGCAGCAGCACCTCAATCTTCCTCCATTCCCTAACTCTTTTTAGCTCCTCTGCTCAGTGTCAGACATTGTTTTTTTTTAAAAATTGGATGGATGGATGCTATCTATCAACATTTGTTTGCAATTATTATTTTTTTTCTTTTTTAAGAAATTCCGTGGGCGGCACGGTGGCTTAGTGGTTAGCACGTTTGCCTCTCAGCGCTAGGGATTCCCGGTTTGAATCCCCATCTGGGTGGAGTTTCCATGTTCTCCCCGTGGTTCTCTGGTTTCCTCCCACAGTCCAAAAACATGGATCAAGTCAATTGAATTCTCTAAATTGCCCCATATGGAGTGTGTCTGTGTGAGTGAGTGTGAGTGTCTGTGTGTCTGCCCAGCGATGGATTGGCGCCCTGTTATGGGTGTATCTGGCCAGCGCCCGAGATGTTCTCCCCTGGATGGGCATGGGGAACCCCACCGTGACCCTAATAGAGGATAAAGCGGGGGATAATGAATGAATGAAAAGAAATTCCGTTGTACAAATACTTTTTGTCAGCTATTGCCCTTGTTGATTTTGCTGAAATCTTTAATATTAGATCAAAGTCCTGCCATTTTCTGGACCCTGCACCAACTGCAGTATCTGTGGCCACTGCTGTTACAACTCTACCTAAGAAATCTGCTCTAGATCCTCCCTCATTGTACAACTACAGACCTGTCTCCAGTCTTTATTTTTTATCTAAAATAATAGAGTGATTTACAGCTTCACAACTTCAAAGTAATAATCCCTTTGAACCCTTTTTAGTCTGGCTTTTGAAATCTGCATTGCACTGAATCATCTCTTTCAGCTGTTAATGCCATCCTGCTTTTAACTTATGCTGGCTACCTCAACATCCTTGTTTTTGGATCTCATGACAGCTTTTGATGCTGTAAATTATGACACCTATTTTCATGATGGCTGTATTTTGTATTACAAGATTAGTTTTTGCCTGGTTTCAATACTATCTTGCAAACAGTTTAGCTGTATGATTGGACATAAATAATCCACTGTTACTGTATCTCATCATTCATTCCATAGTCTCCTGCTCTTTTTATTTTCTACACTTCTCTTGTAGACCAGATATTTAGAAATCACTTGATATCAGTGGTGGGCAGTGCATCTCACAACTATGCCTTCAGTAATGCTTAATCTGAATAAATCCACCTGTCAATAACTATTATTTGGCTACAAAAATATATTTTGTATGAAGTAATACAGTATAAAGAGCATAGCAGATAGATAACTTATGACAGTAGCGCAGAGGTGCTGGGGAGAAAAGGGAGCCATCAGAAATGGACTTTGATTAGAGATTAATGCATCTAACTCAACCTGATGAACATGTGTGTCCTTTATAATCTGCAAAGATCGACTACTAGCTGCTCAAATGTGAGCACGTCAGATACTATTGGGCAACATGATGTTTTAATTAATTTTAAATAATTTGTATAAAAAATGCATGTTCCTGAAACTGTGGAATCTTGTATAATCTACCCATCATGTTATGCTCATGTAGCCACAAATAAAATCCCCCAATATTAACCTTATTAAATTGCAATATTATTTATAAACAATACTTACCAAAAATACTGATTTTGTATTTTTGTAATAAGTTTTAATTGACTGAAAATATTCACTCATCAAAAGTACTCTCCAATCAGAGGGCATGAATACAGTGAAATAATGTCAACAACTCAAAATCTGGTTAGTTGAAGCAACAGTTTGATCAACACTTATTTAATGTTACCAGATGTGAAATGAATTCTGAAAATGTAGGGAGAAATATTTAAAACCTGGCAACTAATGATGCTGAAATTTGATTGGTTAAATGCTTTAAAAGCAGAGCAGGAATGCAATATTATTATGCAATAATATGCAATATTATTCTATTATTCTATTATACAATATTATTTTTATTCGTAATTATTCATTTATTTATTATAAAAACGCTATAAAAAAGCGGACAGACCATTTGGAATTATTAAATAAGTATTCATGTACAAAATATATTTATATCAGTCTGTAATCCAGATATTTTTAGGCCTTCAGATGCGGCCTTGATTTACATCAGTTTTGAGGGAAGTACAGTGGCTTAGTGCCTAGCATGTTCACCTTTTAGCCCTGGGGATGACTGGTTCGAATCCCTGAGAAAAGTTTCCATGTTGTCTGCATGGGTTTCCTCCAGGTTTGCTGGTTTCCTTTCACAGTCCAAAAACATTAAGGTAAATTTTATCTGTAAATTGCCCTATACAGTGTTTGTGTCTGAGTGAGTTCATTCATTCATTATCTACCGCTTTATCCTCTATTAGGGTCGCGGTGGGGTTCCCCATGCCCATCCAGGGGAGAACGTCTCGGGCGCTGGGCAGATAGACCCAGGACAGGGCGCCAATCCATCGCTTGGCACACACTCACTCACACAGACAGACACACTCCATATGGGGCAATTTTGAGAATTCAATTGACTTGATCCATGTTTTTGGACTGTGGGAGGAAACCGGAGAACCCGGAGGAAACCCACGCAGACACGGGGAGAACATGGAAACTCCACCCAGATGGGGATTCGAACCGGGAATCCCTAGCGCTAAGAGGCGAACGTGCTAACCACTAAGCCACCGTGACGCCGTCTGAGTAAGTTCAAGTAATTTATTTTTATAGCACTTTTTACAACAGTACATTGTCACAAAGCAGCTTTGTAGAGTTAAAAGCCTTTAAACCCCCAAAGAGCAAGCCAAAGCGACAGTGGCAAGAAAAAACTCCATTTGGGAGGACCAAGGCGGGGGACTTATCCTCCTTGAGCAGCCGGGCAGCATCAACAGTGTAGGACAGCCATGTAGAGATTGTGTTGCGATCAGGTGACCAAATTTAACAAATGGAAAAACTCTAACAACTGGAAAACTATATATAAGTCCATGGCATCCTGCAGGACCGCCAGTCCAATTAATGTCCAGGTTCCATCCAGTAATCATCGTAGCCACAGTGCTTCAGCAGAACTATAGATGAAGATCTTACTACACCTCCAGAAAACCGGCAACACCTTAAAAAAACAGACAAGAAAAGCAGTTAGATGATTACAGTATTTAAGTAATAAGTAATTGATTGACACAGTGCAGCATCTGACTCCGGCATAACTGCCTAGAGCAACATAACTAAAAGGGGCAGATACTGCAGACTCTACTTAGTTCAGAGGGCTCCCAGGGACAGCATCTATTCAGTGCCATACCCCATTAATGATGAGGTGGGTGAATAGATGAAACGCCAGCACACACTGATCCTAGAACACCGCCAAGCCTGAGATTAGGCTGAGATCACCTTTATCTACAGGGAGTTAATTAAATGCTAAATTTAATAAATGTATTTTTAATCTACTTTTAAAGATTAATAATGATTCAGAATGTGAATGCACAGTGAGTGAATGAATGATGAACATCAGTGTTGCTGACTTAGTTCAGTTGCTTAGTACTTGCATCACTAAACTCAATGAATAGCTTCAATAAAACTGCCTGAAATAAATGCTGCCAAAACTAAAGGTCTTATTAGTTGGCCCCATAACTTTGTTGGTAAATCCCCTGGCTTTACAATGGATGTTGGTAAACGAATAAGCTCAGCTCAAATCATTACTAACTTTGATTAGTTAGTAATTATTAGATGTTTTTTTATCACCACCCTTACAGTTAAACCTCATCTCAAATTTGTCATTTTTCATTCCTGCCCTCTTTTATTTGACAAAATCCAAAATGTTGTTCAGTACTTTTTCTCACCTTGATTACTGTGACTGTGACTCTCTTTTTTAAGGTATTCCTAGTCTATTGCTAACCCAACTTTACTACATCCAAAACTCAGTACTCACAACAGCTATCTTGCTTACTAGTCATCTACTGAATATATTTTTGAAATTCATAGCTCTCTGTGATTTTGCCCCATCTTACCTCACTAAGCTTATTCCTCTGAACCATTCCTCCTATCCCTCAGATCCTCTGACACAAAACTTCTGATTGCCCCATTATACAATCTGTCATCCTTGGGTGGAATATCATTTAGTGTTGCTGCTTCCAAATTTAAGAATTCTCTGTCACACAGTTCCACTCAGCTTTTCATGTTCCGAGTCTTTTTCCCACCACTATGTAAAGTTTGCTATAGAAATTGTAGTAGTATTAGCTAACAAAGTGTGCAGAGGAACATATGGAGTAAAACGTTAAAGTACATCTATGTGGTAAATGTGGTAAATATGTTTTTTTCACCAATGAAAATTGTAGAGTCTTACCATATATGTACCTTATGTGTGCTAATTTACCGTAACTATTTTTAACTTATTTAATTACCATAACTTAAATATTTTGTAACCAATCCACTCCTAAAATATTGGACTGACAGAATTAGTTTTAGCATTAGTTTTTATCATCTAGTACTTACATCTAAATATAATACATAACATAGATCAGTTGGTTAAGGCCACTCAATTTGTAGATTGGGCAGCTTATTGGTTAGCACGTTTGCCTCTCACCTCTAGGGATTCCAGGTTCGTATCCCAATCTGGGTGGAGTTTTGATGTTCTCCCGATGAACACGTGGGTTTCTTCTGGGTCTCATTCAATTGTTTTTGTTTTCGGGAGGGCTGTGAGGGTGCCAATCTATTCACTCACACAGACACACACACACTATATAGGGCAATTTAAAGCATTCAATTTCCCTTGAATCAATGTTTTTGGACTGTGTAAATTGAATGAGACCCGGTTTCCTCCCACTGTCCTAAAACATGGATTAATGGTAAAGTAAATGCTTTAAATTGCCCCATATAGTGTGTGTGTCTGTGTGATTGAGTGTGCTCAGCAATAGATTGGCGCCCTGTCCTGCCCAGCACCCAAAACATGAATGAATAAACTAATGAATGAATGAATTTGTAGAATAACCATAAGACTGTAATGATCCAATACATACAAATTCACTGTTCACTACAAATTCAATACAAGTGATGTGAGTGGAAACTCATTGCACTATTAAACAAGGCCTGTTTCAAAAAAATACCAGACCACTGAACAAAATTATTGACCAGTTATTGACCATGTCAATATTGATTTAACAAAATGAAAGTCAAAATGTGAAATTCTCACATGACTAGTGGGCCACCTGCACTGTTCCCTCCAGGTTTATTGTCCTGTGTATTGTAAATTGTCTTTAGTATTTATTGTAATTTTGTATTGCGCATGCTATGCTACTGCACATGTGCACCTTATGATGGGTGGCGTAGTTTACTGTTCTATGTAGCACCTTGTACCTGGAGGAACCTTGTTTCGTTTTGTGTACTTTACACCACTGTACATTGTTGCAATAACAAATACCACAAAAACCACTTGAATAGTTCCATCCACCCATTATCTTCCGCTTTATCCTTCCGGGATGCCGATCCAGGTGAAAGTTTCAGGCGCTGGGCAGATACACCTAGGACAGGGTGCCAATCTATTGCTGGGCACACAATCACTCACACAGACAAACACACTCTATATGGGGCAATTTTGGAGAATATAATTGAACTTGTTCCATGTTTTTGGATGGTGGGAGGAAACCGGAGAACCCAGAGGAAACCCACACGAACATATGGAGCACATGGAAAATCCACCCATATTGGGATTTGAACCGGGAATCCCTAGTGCTGAGAGGCGAACATGCTTACCATTAAGCCACCTGGCGCCCCACTTGAATACTTGATGGTGTGTAAAGATAAGAAAACTGTATAGATTTACATACAGTTTATATATACATACAGGATGAAAAAGGGTAATTAGCAGCCAGTTGCTGCTTATTATATGCTTGATTGATTGATCATTAATTAACTGAAGCAATTAGTTGGGTGTAAACACAATGTCTTGGAGAAAAAACATTAGCAATTATCTCACAAATTGCCCATTAATTTGGGAATTGTTAAAATAATTTACAAACACATCAATGTCCACCATTTTCACAGCAAAAAATTGGCATGCACATTCTGCAAACCATAGCATAATGTATAGTGTTTTAGATATTACAGATGCACATGTACTCCACAACTAAAAACAATATGTCAGTGGCATGTTACTCTTACTACTGTGTATATTACTTTCTGAGGTGTCACCATCAGAGAGCATACATACCCTTCACAAAATAAGAATATTTTAAAAAAATAAATAAAAACAAAAAGTGTGCTTACAAATTTGGGCTTAAGCAACTGGATTGAACACACTGAGCCACTAAAGGGGTGGCCAGTGTATATCCTAGCAGGTTGGATCGTACAACACCTGCATGTTGCTTAACTGCAAAGCAGAGGGGAATTCGCTTGACTTAACTCACCTGGATCCATGTAACAGCCAGCAAATATTGTGGCTTACTGCCCAGAGTTGTGGGACGCTGTGCGCTAACTTAGTCCCCCTGAGCACAACAGGTTAAAGGAAAAAAAATGAAAGGAAAAAATGCTGAAAAATGTCCCTTCCCAAACTCCAGACTTCTAAAACAATGCCCTTTGCACAGATAAGTCCAAAATGAAAATGTTTAGTCTTTATGCACTGTGCCACATTTGGTAAAAAAACAAACACATCATATTAGCAGAATCCTCCAAACCAGCTGTCAAGTACGGTAGTGGGTACGTATCGATATTGTCAGTCATTGAGTCAACCTGAGTCCACCAGCAACTTTCCTGTATACCAATATTTTAGAGTCAAATAGGAGGCCATCCAATAGTTAAGATTAGCCACATCTGGGTAAACCAACAGAACTGAATGCATGCACAGGACTCAATTTTAGGAACTTCTTGCAGTAGGATGATGGTGTTACCCACAAAGTAACTGTAAAATTGAATGCCTTTAGCATTCATCAGATTGTGTCCTTTGTTTAGGTTTTTATAATCAATAGTTTCTCAAAAACACCAACACAGTATAAAAAGGAACAAGTTTCTTCCTGTACTTGCTGTAAAAGCCATCATTTTTCAAGGAATACAACTGTACATTTAATGACCCGTGATTTTACCCAGCACCCCATCAAAGTCCATATTGCTCTGCAACCATCTGCTGTCTTTGTGCCAAAACACATGCTTTTGCATTTTGTTTTTTGACATATCACACCAACTGTAAAGTTTCCTAATGATATGAAATGCTGCCTTCACACAGTTTCTGGTGGATAGATAACCAAAAAAATCATTGTGAATTTATCAGTGAGTGGGTGAATCCAAATGTGCATTTTGAGAAAATATATAAAACGTTTTTACTATTATGGAACTGACAAAATGTTGATTTGTATTACAAATTTGTTTAATACAACCATTAATATTTCTGCTTATTAAAGCATTCCTCGAGCGGCACAGTGGCTTATTGGTTAGCATGTTTGCGTCTCAGTGCTCAGTGCATCCAGGTTCGAATCCCAATCTGGGTGGAGTTTCCATGTTCTCCCGGTGTCTGCGTGGGTTTCTCCGGTTCCTACTGTACAAAAACATGGATTCAAGGTAAATTGACTTCTCTAAATTACCCCATATATACGCCTATATATGAGTCTGTTTGAATGAGTAAGTGTTCTCATGAGTAAACTGGAGGCTGCTGTAATGCCAGTGACCTTAAAAACATCATTGTAAATGTAAATGTAAATATGCTTTATATTATCTATGTAAGTTTGTTTTAAAATAAAACAAGGAAATATATTCTAAAAGTTGCTTGGCCCGGTATGATGTGATGTGACGTGATGACGTTTTCTAGAAATGGTATAAACTTTACGTTAAGCATAATTGGTCACTTCTTGGTGTTTTATTTTTAGAAAAACTAACTAAATTTAACTAAATGTGCTGTTGGTGCAGTCCATCAAAATCAGAGGGAATGATAAGTAAAACACCGATTGTTTTTTTTGCACCACACCCAATACACACCCATGAATTACCCCATCATAATAGCAAAGGCACACTGACACCCTAAATCAAGCTGTGCAGTGCACAATTGACGGATTGCTAAGAATCAATTAAGATTCTAAGAAGCAAAGTGACAGTAATTGGGAAAGTTAAAAAGATAAATCCAATAAATCTATTAAGTAATTAAAAAATAAATCTATAACTTTTTATATGCAGGCCTTTAAATTTAGTAGTCAATTGTTAATAATTACCCAATTATATTCAACTTTTTATTTATCTTTAAACATATCTATACAAATTACAGTGACAATGATGCCTGTTGTATATTATTTGCTTTAAAAGCCGATTCTGTTTTAATACTGAGTTCTGCTATGTGTAAGGAACATCTAATATCCCATGTGTGCAAGAGCTGGGAATGAATGACATGGTGAAACTTTGGCTGTTCTGAGCAAAGGTCTGCAAAGGAATGCACTGCCATTGTCTGAATGAAAAGAGGGTTGGGGGAATGCCATTGATGAGAGCAGAGAAAAACAGTTAGCCTCCTGGAACCTCTCTGCCTCCTTCGTCTGTGAGAACCTCTTGTATTCAGAGACTCTCAGGAGCTCCTGACCCAGGGTGCACAACAAGTGCTTTGTTTTATATATAAACACACCCCACCAGACCACAATCAACTTCCCTCTCAGGTTGGAAAACCATAGACACTGCTTCACTATTAAAGCTTTAAATAAATTACTTAGAATGATGGTGTACTCAGGAAATCATCACACTGATGCTGATCAACTTGTTCTACCACCAGGACATACTGAAAACCAACCAGGCCTTATTCCCAGTAGATCATATCAGTTCAAATTCAGCATTTAGAAATATGTATCAAATCAAACTTTTGTGAATTATTTAAATTAAAGTTTATTTTTTGGATTGCTTAGAAATGTGGATGGTTTTAAAATAAATTATATTTACTACCAAGTCTACATATTTCCAAGATAAAATTATAAACGACTATACAAATAAATTAAGTATAAATTATGGCAAAAAAATTGTCAAATTTCACAAAATAAATTCATTCATTCATTCATTATCTCCCGCTTTATCCTCTATTAGGGTCGCGACAAAATAAATTAACTGAGAAAAAAGAGAGAAATGGATATAATATTTGATTTCTATGAGTAATTGTATGATTTAATAGAATAGACTATGTGGAAAGTTGACATAAGCATAACCACATACAGCATATGTACCCATAAATATATACAAAACAATAACAGTATTAAATGTTAATAAGTGTTCTTTTAGTGTTTGATATATATATATATACACATTAACATAACTAGATTTTTTTCTGAAAGTTTTCATTTTAAATAGAATAAAAGAAAACAAACTTTATTAAAATCCTTTACAAATTTATTATAAAGTTAAATACACTGTTATTCTTTTGCTTTAAAGAGAACTGCCAACAGAGAATCTTCCCCAAGGTATTCATTTAACTGGTCAGAGTGTTCCACCATAGTAACCATCATACCCAGCTTCCCCAGGGTAATGAAGCTTTCAAGCTGACACTGGATAAGTGATCACAATCAAAGCAATTGTAAAAGAAGTAGCCATTAACGGTTCTCGAGTCAATGTACAAGTATCACTCCAGGGAAAGCTGCAAATGGGCTTTTTGAAGCATTTGACAGCTGGGGCTTGGCCAAAGGTGACCCAAACAGTTGTGGAGGCCACAAGCTCAGCTGCTACACCTTCTAATCACATCCTTTGAACATTAATGTGACTGATTGGAGCAAGAATTGAAGGGTGGTATTCTAAACTGTTTTTTTTTATTTATTTTTTTTTTTTACCAAACTTACTTACAAGTAAAAGGCTGAACAATAACATAGTATATAACAAATACCTGTTAAATACCAGCATCCCTCTACTGCAACCAGAAAACTTGAATGGTATGTATATTACATAAGTATATGTATAAGACTGTGTTTATTTTGTGTTTGTTGTGGATAATAATTTGTAAATCTCTAATTGATCAAGTACAGACACAAAATAAGAAACAGAAATACAAGTGGGGACTCATTTTAAAAGCTTCAAAAATCACAGACAAAAGTTAGATAAGATAAGATAAGATAGGACCTTTATTTGTCCCACAATGGGGAAATTCACAAGGAGCTGCTGAGACGTGCTGCCACTCACACGGCGCACAGGAGAGAGAGTTGTTGCACACCATAACATACTTCTGAATAAAATGTACTCAGGAATGTGGAGGACTGCCAGTAATCTCATTAATATTCATACTGCTTTAGAGAGTTTAACACCCACGGTCAAACACATTTCTCATTGTGTGTTTTGATGGAAATCACAAACCAGCACTTGGTGTTGGTCTTTGATATTGCACTTTGAAAAAAATAACGAATTCATCGCAAAAAATCATTTTGTTTTGGTTTCAAAACTGAATTTGCACTAACTACTACTCACTTTCAGTGGGACTGTAGAAAAGTTTTCAAAATCAATTTATTATTTGTAATATATAACTAATTTTGCATTAACGTTACTGTAAAGCAAGTGATGAAGCATCTCAGAAGAACTAAGGATTAGTCTCTACTGCATAAAATCCCATCACTTTTCAAGAACACTTACACACTGCACCCCGAAAATGTACAGAAAAACAAATGTGTTTTTTTAAAGCTTCTAATTACACACTTAAAAGAAAAAAGGTGATTGTCTATTTTAATTCAGCATATAAGTACAGTCTGGAGCAGTTAAATTAGTTTACGTAAGGTCTCCCTGACTAAATGTTTAATACCTTCTGTAAGCAGGCACCTGACTTTCTTACGAATTGGAAGTCTTTTCTTCAAAGACCCATCAGGTCATTTTATATGACTGGAGTAGGATAATACACCACATTCTAATATGTTTGTGGTTTTTAATGCATTGCTTTGCTCAGCAATTTTTACAGGTAGGCACCTGTCTGTAGGTCCCATAAATCAGGAATAATAACTCATTCTTATGTATTACTTAGTAAAGTACATCCCAAATGACCCACAGTAAAGTTTTAAAACCACAAAACTCTTTTCTGGCTTTTAACAACAACTGAATGCTAATTGTGTACAGGTTTCAGCAGATTCAATTGCTCCAAAATGATGTCAAGTAACAAAATGTTTTTGCCATTAGTTGTTTATTATCATTAATTCCTATCTATTTACACATGCTGTTGATTAACTAAGACATTAAACAAATGTACTGCAAAATACTAGTGTATCATCTTCACAGCTCTTTATTTAATTTATCATTTGATGATAACCACAAATTTTCCTAACCCTGATTCTAAATTGCCCCATATAGTGTGTGTGTCTGTGTCAGTGCTGCATGAATTGGCACCCTGTCCTGGGTGTATCTGCCCAGCTCTCAAAATGTTCTCCGCTGAATGGGCATGGGGAATCCCATTCAGATCCTAGTTCCTGGTATAGGATTAAGTGGAAGATAATGAGTTGAGATAAGATGACATTATATTATTATTATTATTATTCATTCATTCATTCATTCATTATCTTCTGCTTTGTCCTATATTAGGGTCGCGGGGGGTTCCCCATGCCCATCCAGGGGAGAACGTTTCGGGCGCTGGGCAGATACCCAGGACAGGGTGCCAATCCATCGCTGGGCACACACTCACACAGGCACGCACACATACACACACTATATGGGGCAATTTGGAGAACTCAATTAACTTGATCCATGTTTTTGGACTGTGGGAGGAAACCGGAGAACCCGGAGGAAACCCACGCAGACACGGGGAGAACATTTCCTCCCACGGTCCACACACTTTCCTCCCACGGTCCAAAAACATGGATCAAGTCAATTGAGTTCTCCAAATTGCCCCCTATAGAGTGTGTTTGTGTGAGTGAGTGTGTGCCCAGCGATAGATTGGCGCCCTGTCCTGGGTCTGTCTGCCCAGCGCCCGAGACGTTCTCCCCTGGATGGGCATAGGGAACCTCACCGCGACCCTAATAGAGGATAAAGCGGAAGATAATGAATGAATGAATGAATGTTTGCTCACTGCCATTGATCAGGTAAAGAATAAAATATCTTTTTAAAAAGTTTTTAAACAGATGAAGTGATATAAAATAGTTTAAGTAATTTTTTAAAGTAAATTTAAGTAAATCATAATAAATAACATTTAATTATCTTTCATGGATTAGCTTTTTCTAAAATACAACATTGATAAGGTGTGAACAGACATGCTGATACAATGTTTTAATATTAAACTCTATATTAATTGTATGCATATCAATAACTGTATCACGGTGCAGGGTTTTTTTCTCGTCTTTAGAGAAAAATGTTCTCCTGCCTGCAGAATTAGGGACAAACCTTTCTGACTCTGATTTCGGACAGGAATTCTAAACTTTAATAAACTTTATCTTTCTGTTTTCTGCAACAAGGAAATAACTATATAATAAATTTACTGCTACTTGTTAATATAATAGGCAACATGGTGGCTGAGTGGTTAGCATGGTTGCCTCTTAGCACTGAGGAATCTGGTTAGAATCCCAATCTTGGTTGAGTTTCCATGTTTTCCCATGTCTGCATGCGTTTCCTCCGGGTTCTTTGGACCATATGTGCATGAGTGTGCCCAGCGATAGATTGGCAACCTGTCGTGGGTGTATTTGCCCACTGTCCAACACTGTCCATGAATGGGCATGGGGAATGGGCATGGTGAACCCCCCCCCCCTCCACGACCCTAGTAGGATTAAGTGTAAGGTAATGAATGAATTAATGAATGTTTGTATAATGTATTTGCGGCACGGTGGCTTAGTGGTTAGCACGTTCTCCTCTCAGCGCTAGGGATTCCCGGTTCGAATCCCCATCTGGGTGGAGTTTCCATGTTCTCCCCGTGTCCGCGTGGGTTTCCTCCGGGTTCTCCGGTTTCCTCCCACAGTCCAAAAACATGGATCAAGTTAATTGAGTTCTCTAAATTGCCCCATATTGATTGTGTTTGGGTGTGTGGGTGTGTGCCCGGCGATGGATTGGTGCCCTGTCCTGGGTGTGTCTGCCCGGCGCCCGGGACGTTCTCCCCTGGATGGGCATGGGGAACCCCACCGCGACCCTAGTGGAGGATGGAGCGGGAGATAATGAATGAATGAATGAATGTATAATGTATTTAAGTTATTTCATGTTTTTATGTAGTGTTTTTATAATCATTCATTTCATGTTCATCTCCAGTGGCCTGTTCTGATATTTTACATTTAAATTCCTCGAATTGTTAAGGAGTCGGCGGCACGGTGGCTTAGTGGTTAGCACATTCGCCTCTCAGCGCTAGGGATTCCCGGTTCGAATCCCCATCTGGGTGGAGTTTCCATGTTCTCCCCGTGTCCGCATGGGTTTCCTCCGGGTTCTCCGGTTTCCTCCCACAGTCCAAAAACATGGATGAAGTCAATTGAATTCTCAAAAAAATTGCCCCATATGGAGTGTGTTTGTGTGGGTGGGTGTGTGCCCAGCGATGGATTGGCGCCCTGTCCTGGGTCTGTCTGCCCGGCCCGGGATATTCTCCCTGGATGGGCATGGAGAGCCCCACCGCGACCCTGGTAGAGGATGGGGCGGGAGATAATGAATGAATGAATGAATGTTAAGGAGTCACTGATCAAACATTTCCGGAGTTAGAATGGCAGGCATGCACCGAGATTCGAAACTGGCTGCTTTTAAAGGAGAGATTTAGGAGGCGGGGTTGCCTGTGACTCCTTGGGTGAGTAGTGAGGAGCGAGTACAGCTGTGAGCAGAAGGGAACGGTGCAAGAGAGACGTGCAGCGCTGCCGCCGCCGCCGCCGCTGCTGCTGCCACCGCCGCCGCCGCTGCCACCGCCGAGCACTGAGCTCAGCCTCAACTACAGCAGCAAGCTCTCGTTATCGCGAGATCAGCTCATTCAGCGACCTGACTGACACGGTGCAGCGGGGCGAGCGAGCGAGCGAGAGAGAGAGATACAGAGGAGTGAAATAAGCAGGACTGGGAGACACCGACATCTGGCTCCACATCATGAAAGCGGCTTGGAACTTGTGAAGAAGCAGGAAAAAGCAGCGCGCATGTGTAAGTAGCTTTCTGTGACAGATGGAGCTTTAAAGTTGTGTGAGCTTCGGGTTCGTCTCCGCGCAGTGCAGTGGTCAAGGTGCTTCGTCTTTAAACTCTCTCTCTCTCTCTCTCTCTCTCACACACACACACACACACACAGAGGAGAACCGTGCAGCTGAAGTCGTCCACCAGACTAAATTTATATTCTTGTCGAAGTGACTGCGTGTGTAAGAACTGCTGTGCAGCCGTACGTCACGCACTCGGTGTTCTGTGAAGTCTAAACAGCTGTAGACAAGCAAACGGCACGTCGGTTTGTTACGAGCTCATATTCGTACGCCGCCCTTTTCTATGATCTGTTATTAAAAGCAGCGCGTGCAAGTTTGCTTTGGGGGAAAAGTTCCAAGTCTCACTGTGTAGCTTTCCGCAAAGTTTGGGACAGTCTAAACTTTACGGGGACGAGTGGGCGAACTCTAACATTCATCTTCGGCTTGACGCTAAAGTCCTGGCGAGAAGAAGAACGCGTCGCTAAACGTTGGCTCCAGACCGAGATTTCTCCCCAGTCGCTGGATCGGGAGTAACATATGGCGGAAAGGCGAGCACAGCTGGAGGTAGCGTTTGCACGGCGCTGATGTCAGAGCAGCTGACTCCACAGCTTGCGGGATAATTAGCGCACAGGGCCACCAGTTCACTTCACTCAGTCGCTTCCATGCGCCGACTCCCAGCGAGGGTTAAGAAGAGCTTTCTATCCCGAGCGACTCGTCGTTCCTCAGGTACGAGCCCGGGTACTGCGCTGCTCGTCCCGTGTGCGGCTGTGCGGCTGCCGCCTGAAAGTCATTGCCTTTGAGTCCGTAGTCGTTCCGCCTGTTTGTTTGGTGGATCCCTCCAATGGAACCTTTTAAATGTCCTGCAGAAACGCCAGTGCGGGACCCTAGGCTTTTATAAGCTTTTAGGATGTGAGTTCCCATCAGGAAAATGAAATTAATGCTGTATTTGGTGGGCAGGAGTGGACCTCGAGGGTTCCGATGGTTAAAGATAAATGTACCTGGACACGTGGTTTGGAAGCAAGTTCTTTTCAAACTTCGAATCTGAATCTTTATTGGAGTCATTTCTAAGAACCGTGTTCTTCAGGACAACTTGTAAAACTTCTAAATCTAAATGCATTTTTTAGAGTTGTTAATTTGTCAAAGAGCATTTAAGTAGCATCTAATCAGCTGTTTTTAGTCTATAGTATCAATATTTGTGTCTAAAGGATTGTTTTGCAGCAAGGATTTCGAAAAGTCCTACATTGTTTTGACATCTTTTGTTCTTGAGCTGGATTTTATCCTGATTTTAAATCACTGTTTTGTTTTTAAACAGCTCTGTTTGAGGTTTACTTCAGTTTGTCTCCAGTGGTCTTTAATGCTAACATATTGCTATGGCCTGTTTTGATGTACTTGCAGCAGAACGCCTCACCCTGAGTTTATTTAACATCCGGTTTTTCCTGTTCTCCTTGTCAGGTTATGAGAGAAGCATGGAATTCCCGGACCACAGCCGCCAGTTGCTGCAGTGTCTGAGTCAGCAGCGTCATCAGGGCTTCTTGTGTGACTGCACCGTGCTGGTTGGAGCGGTGCGGTTCCGGGCACATCGGGCTGTGCTGGCCTCATGCAGCATGTACTTCCACCTGTTTTACCGGGACCAGCTAGACACGCGAGACGTGGTGCGCCTGAACAGTGACATTGTGACGGCACCGGCGTTCGGCTTGCTTCTAGAGTTTATGTATGAGGGAAAGCTGGAGTTCAGCACGCTACCCATGGAAGACGTGCTGGCCGCCGCCAGCTACCTGCACATGTATGACATCGTCAAAGTGTGCAAGGGCCGACTGAAAGAAAAGGAGCTGTACTCCCTGGAAGAGAAACTTGTTGACAGCGTAAGTCTCCTGGACAGGGAGGGTCTGTGTGATAGTGAGCTGCAGCCCAGCAAAATGCCACTAAGAGGCCAAACGACAGATGACACGTATGACATCACAGATTGCAATAGGCCGGTGTCGGTTAGGCAGAAGGCGAACGGTCACCTCGGTGGGTCTCTAGCCCTTGTAGGTGTCAATTATGTGTCGGCTGAGGCCGAGGCCCTCGTGCGAACAGCTGGAAAAACCAACGCAGACGTCAGCAGCGTGTCCCAGAGGTCCAGGGCACCCGATGACATGGACAGTGCGCTGGACCTATCTTTGAAGGCACTGTCGAGCCGAGATGCAGGACAGCTGGCCCTCGACAGGCAGCAGCAGGGCACGGAGATGCTCGCTCGAGATGAACATGACGCGCTGTCAGTAAAGGAGGAGGGTGGGGGTGCTGGCTTTGGGAATAGCATGCCCATGACAGAGTTCGATGCCCTCTTTCGTGGCAAAAATGGCACTCTGCTGCCCCCGGAGGACCACCTGATGATGGAGGATGAAGAGGAGGAGGTGGTGGGCTTGGACGAGGAGGAGGAGGGGATGCAAGCGAGTGTGAGTGTGTTAGTGGGACAAAAGGTACGCGGCCACGGCCGAGAGGAGGGAGCTGAGGCTCGAAGGAGAGGAGGGGTGAACAGCGAGGAGGAGGATGATGAAGATGAACTGGCCTCCTCAGACATCGGAGCACTTCTTCCCCCAGCGAGTACCCTGCCAGTCTGCGTTTGCCCTCTGTGCAGCAAGGCTTTTCCGACACCTCACGCACTGCAGCCACACCTGAGCTCACACTTCCGGGAGCGAGAGGGCGTGCGTGCCAAGCTTTCCCCCGACGCCTCGGTGCCTACCTGCGCGCAGTGCGGCAAGACCTTTTCGTGCGCTTACACGCTGAAGCGTCACGAACGCACCCACTCGGGCGAGAAGCCTTACACCTGCGCCACGTGCGGCAAGAGCTTCCAGTACTCGCACAATCTGAGCCGGCATGCGGTGGTGCACACACGAGAAAAACCTCATGCCTGCAAGTGGTGTGAGCGACGGTTTACACAATCAGGGGACCTGTACCGTCACATCCGTAAGTTCCACTGTGCTCTCGTCAAGACCCTGGCTATTAGTTAAGAGCCTCTCAGATCACCCTATTTCATTTTCTGAAAGCTGCTTCTACTACATCCTGCTCCCACAGATATGAAGTATGTAATCCACAGTGGTGATTGGCTCAGAACCCCAATATCTTTCGATAGCTACACATTAAACAGGATGTATGTACGTGATGGATGTCATTAAGACTTCTGGCCTTCCATGGAGTGGAGAGGTGCGAGATGAAGGCTTCTGATGCACTTATGTAAACACAGGCGGGAAAAACATGAAGTGAATGACGAATGAGCTTATGTTAATTATAATTGCTTCTTACTTACTGGTTAAAACACTGTATCAAAATTAGTCATTTTAACATTTTCTTGAAATATGGATATTAATTTAGAAGGTATACCTATTCTGTTTTGGAGCAGTGGTGAAAACTTGTTGAAAGTTTTTAGTTTTGCTCTTGTGGAATCAGGGTCATTTGTTTTATTTAAGGACCTTGTTAACTATATAAAAATATGAAGAAACGCAGTTACTGCATACGCAATCTATAAGATTGATATTGCCTTCATTATTGTAAGTGATGCAGAAACCATTTCTAAACAAAATGAGATTGCTTCTATTTATAAGAACCTGAAGGAGGTTGCAATGAAGATTGTGGATGAGACTGAAATAATTTGTTTCTTTGCTAACACTTTATTTAGTGGCGTCTGTATATTCTATGTGAAAAGTAAAACTGAAGACACTAACCACCAAAAAATACAGGGCAAATGGTGGAACGATGTTCATCTCTGTCCTCTTTAAATGTTTGGCGTGGATTAAAGTTCACAATGGAAGAATTGCTCGGCGGTTAGTTCTAATGGCAACAGGCACTAAAGTCCATGCGACATTTTTTTGTTCTTCCTGAGAAAACTTGATTAGAATTAATATTTATTACTACATTTGGTTCAGGGTTTGGTGTTGTTTCATTTGAAGTGTAAGCAGTTGTGCTCTCGGTATGAATTGATTGTAAAATCAGTTGCTGTATATGCGTTTATATCATTTCACTGTAACTCATGTAATATGCACTTACTTTGTGCACCATAGACTGTAGATACAACACTGATATTCTGTAGGCTGCTATTCCTAATTGTATATTTATTGTACATATGCATTATTTATCAGATTTCGAAGAACATCTGGAATTTTAATGTCTTGAAATGTCAAGTCTTCCTTGCTTTGACCTTGGCTTGGACTGTTGTGATTTAAAAAAAACAGCTGAACTGTATTACTGTAAGATACAGATTGGATTCTCATACACATCAAACTTGCTAATGCTGACAACCAGTAAATGTCCTTCGATCAATCCACAGATTCCTTTTATCAGATGGCATCCCGTTAAGGAACATCAAAATTGTACTCAACTACTGAATGGGTCGCAGAACCATTGGATTTTATTTACTAGTGCTGTTACAAATGGCTACAGTATGTCTGTATTGTAAACTTGTACTGAACGGATTACCTACCAGATTTCACCACAAACCATTTCAGCTTCATTGCATACTTAATGGCAGCTGGGTCTGAATTCATTCAAATCTTTCATGATTGGTGTTTATTTGAACATCTGTATAATACATTATAAAACTGGAAATCGTGGAGTGTAAACAAAAGAAAACGGAGCATACAGGAATGTTTTCATTTTCCCCTGTGAACTCATGTTTAATGCAGCGGTTACTGACCTATTTAGGGTGCTGTACTTGAAATGCTTAACTATTAGGAGGAAGTGTCTAACAGGACTGGTATATGTGCGTTAAAGTAATAATTTACACAGTTTGTGCCTTGTTGACATTTTATTGGGCATTTGCGTAGGCCCGTAACTGGTGTATAGCAGTCCTGACCCGGCATGAAGTAAGCAACTGAATATTGTGTTTTCTTATTAATTAATACTATTGAAGCTTTTTAAATATAACACAAAAAAGTTAGAATGGCATTGCAATGGTTTTAGGCCATAAATAGTTAAATATGATAAGAACTGGAGGTGCATCCCAGCTGACCAGCAATGAAAACTGTTAGAACTTTCTTCCTGACATGCTTCCAAAACACAGACTGAGTTCTTACATGAAGTCGAAAGAAAAAAATTAATCGAAATTGAAATGGTAGTCAGAATGTAAGCAGTAATACTGGAATATTGTCATCTAGGGCTAAGACTGTGAAATTGTGTAATCAAGAAGTATTTATTGTCTTTCTTGTGCAAAGACTTGCATAAAGGAAAATGCTACTAAACTGACATTTTTATATAGACTTATAGAAGTGCCGTTAGAGTTAATATATGTTTTTTTATTAACATATTTTCTAGCGAACAGGTACTCCAGTGTTAGTGCTGTAGTTAATATACTGTAGATGACAATCTGCTTATCTTCAAACACTTGATTCTGGGGCTTCATTTTATGATTGGAAATTTTCTTTCGATGCTTTGGATGTGCATTGTGTGTGTGCTGTGAAAAAGTGACAATCTTAAGCTCAATTTCCATTCTGTAAATATTAAAATGATCATTTTATGTGATCCTTTTTTTGCGTTTGTGTTTCTTGATGTATTGTTGTGAATCATCCACTTTATTCATTTCTACTGCCTCACCTTGATTGAGCTTCTTACGAGTGGTTTATAGAAGGAAAGTGGCTTAATAACAAGGGAATATTTTCACATCTTTAGCTTTCCCTGAGGGCACCATGCCCTGGAGCAACTGTTCAAGGACCTTTTATGTGTGTTCAAGGATGAGTCTTGTGTGTTCGTAAATAACGTCAGCTGTTTGGAGGTAGAATTACTTCTGTATACAGACAAAACAGTCATCATTGTGTAGGTCACTAATGTTTCGTTCTCTATAAACAATTACATTCTGTATGCATGGTGGAACCAGCTACAGCTGTAAATTTCATCCACTAACGGAACAAATCATGATCCCTTTTAGGAAAATGTTCAAATAAATATATTAATTAACAAAAATATATTTATTTAAAAATGATAACATTATATTTCGTTAAACAACTTAACATCCACCTGGAAATTAATATGCATTATGTAAAAAATTATCTGTCAAAGAGTCCTACTGACACAAAAACAAAGATTAAAGAAGTTAAGGAGCCACCCTGCGCCATAATTATATTTTAAGAATTATGCATCTGTCTCTGCAGTGAACATTTCTGTACCTTAAACAAACTGAATAGTGCAAAAAAGAAAATCTTGTTTCACTGAGCGTTTTCTTTTGGAACAAGCCTGTAATTATTCTGGGCTGTGCATGCAACAATATGCTGTAGTGGGTCTACACGATTCCCACAGCCCTGCCCCCCTTCAGAACATGTATCAAACTCACACCAAATCCCCATAGCAGCTCAGACTTCATCCTACTGACTCCTTTGTCTCCACTTGGTAGTTTGGCCTCCCTATTGTCCCTAGCTCTCCATTCCAATGATAGGAAGCAGTGTAGTGTGACTACCTCATTAATAGCAGCTGAAGATGTTGCGGTTTAAGCATATACTGTAAATAAGGGTGCTGGAAAGGTAAGTCTTTGAAGGTGGTTTACATAAAGAGAATGCATTTTATATTTATATAAACTTTTAAAGAAATATTGCTTGGTATTTTTTGTCTGCCAGACTGGGTTCCAGAAGGTCACATGAATTTTAAATCAGCAGAACTAAGTATTCAGAACAACATTGTAGATTTAGAAAGAGAATTGTGTTGAATGATGCTGCAGTCACATTGCTGTTCTCACATTCAGCACAAACAGTACCTAACTAAAGAGTAAGAAACAGGGATGAACAATTGGAACTAGAACATGATTTTAACCAGAACATTCAGACCATATTGCAAAAAACTTAGAGCACAAAATAGCTTTATTAGTACACATTTAAATCATTCATTCATTATTTTTTCATTCCGCTTAATCCTCTACTAGGGGGGTTCTCCATGCCCATCCAGGGGTGAACATTTTAGGCGCTGGGCAGATACACCCATGATAGAGCACCAATCTATCGCTGGGCGTACTGTCACTCACACAGACACACACACACACTATATGAGGCAATTTAGAGCATTCAATTTACCTTGAAGGGCGGCATGGTGGCTTAGTGGTTAGCACTCTCAGCACTAGGGATTCCCGGTTCAAATCCCAATCTGGGTGGAGTTTCCATGTTCTCCCTGTGTCCGCATGGGTTTTCTCTGGGATAGATTGGCGCCCTGTCCTGAGTATATCTAGTGGATGGATGGATGGATCGATCGATGTTTTTGGACTGTAGTTGGAAACTGGAGAACCCAGAGGAAACCCTCGCAGACACGGGGAAAGCATGGAAACTCCATCCATATTGGGATTCAAACCTGGATGAGCTGAGAGACGAATGTGCTAACCACTAAGCCACCATGCCACCCACATTTATATCATTTATTACACAAAGGTGATTGGTATTAACACATTTAAGACTATAAGACTAGATAGTGATCAACCACCCAATTAAAACTTGTCAATATTGAGGTGGATATAGATAATTTCGATTTAAGTTAGGATTATGCCTAATACAGACTTAAAATCTAAGACAAGACCACATATATGTTTATGTTCCCTCCTGTTCATTGTTCACAAAAATCTATTTTAATCACAATTTTTTTATAGACACATCTGTCATAGGCTTGTGGTTAAGAAAACAGTGCTGCGACTTGAAGGTACCCACTTCAACTAACAGTTTCACCAAGTGCTATGATTAAAGTGCACCTAACCCAGTTGCTCACTGGGTGCCGTATACAAGGCTGTCCACTGCTCTGGGTATGTGTGCTCACTTGCATATACACTTGTGTGTATATGTGTGTGTCAATGCATGGAGGGGCTAAATGTGGAGGACAAATTGCTCAGCGTGTAAACACAGTAGGCAAAATCAATCAATTTATTGTACATCAATCAACAAATGTGCAGTTTGGGGCACTTAATATAAAATGCACTTTTACACACTTTTAATGTTACATGACTTTATGAAATTGTACATTATTATGTTAGTTTTATTTATTTAAGTGATTTATTCAGTTTTGTGTCGTGGCGTGATGGAGCCTAAAACATATAGTGTGCTTATAGGGTGAAAAGTAGGGAAACACCCTGGAGAGGTTGCCCATCCTGAACAGGGAAGACACAGAAACACAAATACACACAATGGCAAATTAGAACCTTGATATCACTCACTATCATATATTTGCTGTCCTTCAACTTGTAGAATAAACCAAAGGTCTCTAACTGAAAGTCGAGTCTATGCCCCTCTTGCTGTGAGGCAATAACCACTCAAACAATAACAACAAAAGCCCTCTCCTGTTGTTGTTGATTGTATTAGTTAAATCCGTGTTCCTTTGTGTTGTTTGCCGTGTTCCTTATGTAGACATTTGCCACAGTGGCTTATTGTTCAGCACGCTCTCTTCTCAGCACTGGGGATACAGGTTGGATCTCAATCTGGGTGGCGTTTGCATGTTCTCCGTGTAAGGTAATTTGAATGCACTAAATTGCAACATATAGTGTGTGTCTATGTGACTGAACGTGCACGTGCCCTGTACTGGGTGTATCTGCCCAGTGCCCAAAACCTTCTCTCCTGGATGGGCATGAGTTTCCCCCTGCGACACTAGTAGAGGATTAAGCAGAAGATTGTGAATGAATTAATGCTCTCAATTACCCCATATAGTGTGTGTTTATGTGTGTGTGTGTGTCTGTGTGAGTGTGCTTAATAATTGCGGAGCCAGGCAAACAGGTGAGTTGATGGTTTCCATCTGAGATGTGTTTGTCTTAACTCTCTGTGTGTTCTGCATTTTGATTTATTAAGGGTCAAGATGGAGAGGTAGATAAGGCAGGGGGCAGTGTGTTTGTCTCCAACAAGTGAAGTGGTGAAGTGGTTATGTTAATATATCTGCAATTCCACCATCAGCCTTTTATTTTTATATAAAATACATACAGTAGTATATTTTTTAAACTCAGATTAATGACATTTTGTGGATTTACAAAATTCTTTGGATTAAATCTTTTATGCATTTTGCTAAGTATTATTGTTTATTGTCAGATGTCGGCTAATTCCATTCCATCTTCAAAATTATTTTACTCTTCAGATTTAAATGATTTCATGTTTGCCTAAAAAGAAAAAAACATACAGCGTTAAATCTTTCTTTAGGTTTTCTTTCGCTGCTAGATTCATATTTACTTTTTTGGCATTGCTAGGGGAACTAAGTCATGAACTAAATACACACACAATACACTGTATGTCTATTGTAAATTACTATTTGTTTATATGTTAGACACCTACAATAGGTAGATTTTCTGACTTGTTAGGGGGCGGCACGGTGGCTTAGTGGTTAGCACGTTCGCCTCTCAGCGCTAGGGATTCTCGGTTCGAATCCCCATCTGGGTGGAGTTTTCATGTTCTCCCCGTGTCTGCGTGGGTTTCCTCCGGGTTCTCTGGTCCTTCCACAGTCCAAAACATGGTCAAGTCAATTGCGTTCTCCAAATTGCCCCATATAGAGTGTGTATGTGTGCATGTCTGTGTGCGTGAGTGTGTGTCCAGCGATAGATTGGCGCCCTGTCCTGGGTGGATCTGCCCAGCGCCCGAAACGTTCTCCCCTGGAACCCCCCCCCCCCCCCCCCCCCCCCCGCGACGCGACCCCAATATAGTATAAAGCAGAAGATAATGGATGGTTGGATGGATGGATGACTTGTTAGGATTTCATTTTTGCAATGGTCTATGGTGCAATGGTCATGGTGCACTGCTAAAAAAGAGATTCAATTGGAATTCATTTCTGGAATTCATTACGGTACAAAATACTGGCATATAACTTTTAGAAGAAGAATTGTTTTTAAGCATAAAGTACATAAAGTTCTTGACACTGTACTATCCCAGTGATATGTCATTGTATCTCTACAATAATGCATTTTGTTTTATAAAAGTGTGATACAGTGGATGGTGCTTTTGCGTCACAGTAAAATCACCCTAGGCTTGTTTTAGAATCTTTTCTTGAATTTAACTTTCTGCAATCACTTTGAGTACAATGGCAATCCTGTATAATGGAGATATTCAACTCTCCCCTGATGTGAGGACTGTGGGTGAATATGTTTGCGTGTGTGTCCTGTGTTGGACTAGCAGACTACCTGTCTTTTGTTCAGTGAGCACTGAGGCGGGTTCTGCAACTTGATTGGGATAAACAGATACAACAAATTCTGTTTTAGTTTAGCCAATATTATGTATGATCAGACCTTCACCAATTTTATGGTCTTTGTATTCTGTAACATTTCCCTTTACAGGAATGTCAATGAAATGGCACACAGCTAAAATTATATCTTAACAAATGAAAAACTCTGTGAAAAAATGTGTAACAAATCCTGTTTTTGACTTGAAAAGATTTCTAAGTACGATAATCTATTTTTTTTTTTTTTAGAAATTTTGATTTTGTGTTTATATATATTTTTTTTAACATAGATTTTTTTGCAGTGTAACTCAATAATTACAAGAGTCATGTACATATATTTAGTAATGTGATGTATAGTCTTACATTTAAGAGAATTTCATATTGAAAATTTTGAAAAATATAATTCATATTATTCATAAACACTCACGGGCCATTTTATTAGGTACACTTCCTCAGTTCTACAAACACTGTATTTTCAGTTCCACTGATCATATAGATGGACTTTGTAGTTCTACAATTATGCATTGTACTCGATCTGTTTCTCTACATACTTTGTTAGTAGCCTCGTATCATTTAGTATGTTCTTCAATGATCAGGACCCCAACAAATGAAATATTAGGTTGGTGGATGATTCTCAGTACTGCAGTGATACTGACATGGTGGTGGTGTGTCAGTGTGTTGTGCTGGTATCAGTGAACCAGACACAGCAGTGCTGCTGGACAGAGAACAGTCCAACAATCAAAACATACAGCTGTCTGATACACTTATATCCACCACCCTAATAATACCTACTCTGCTGGGGTCCTGATCATCAGAGAACAGAGTAAAGTACACTAACAAATTATGTAGAGAAACAGACGGACTACAGAATGTAATTGTAGAACTGCAAAGTCCCGGCCCTGGCCAGTGAGTGCACATTAATATGCAGGTAGTTTGGGAGCTGATCCATTAAGCTCACCTTAAGCTGTGCTTCTAATAGTGATGCTATTGCTTTGGCCGCTGAGTCACCAATATTTGCTCTTAGTGTTAGACCTGGGACCAACCCAGAATACTATCAGAATAAAGCAGATGTCAAAAATTTCTTTTTTTAAAATGACCTTTTAAAGTATAAGGATGAGCTATAAAACATTACACACTGAAAGTGTCTCCCAAGGTGATACTGCCACCCGTTTTAATACCACTCCACTGGTAACAGCACAGACCTGGATGTGGCTTTGTTGCTTATGTATTCAGACCTCACCTCTCACCGTTTTGACTTAATTAGTTGTGTTTTTGCTCTCGCTGATCAAAAACGCTCATGTAATTTCCATTTAACCAGAGCTAGCCTATTTGCATGTATTCCCAGGGCAGTGGGAAGTCTTTGGAAGAAAAAGCGAAGTTGAAAACTTGGACATCTTCACCTCGTGAGGCCAGCGGTGGGAGCCCTTGACCTCTGAACGCACTGCCAGGGACAGCTGGTGCCTGGCCATGCTTATTTATTTATTTACCTTGCAACAAAAGACAGGTGGTCACACTTGAAAAGAAGCGATGCTCCTCAACATGCACGGACATGGACACACACACACACACACACACACACAACACACACACACACACACACACACACACACACACACCAAGCCATATCAGTGAAACAAGAGTGCATGCAAAGTAAGTGACCCATACTCTGTCAAATCTCAGGCACACGGTCAGGATTTCACCCTAACAAGCACATTTATTTACTCCAACAAAAGTACTAAAATGAAATAATATGTACTTTTAAATCAAATGTTAAATATTAAAATATTAAAAGGAAATATTGAAGCTAAAAATGAAATTATTTTAAACTCAATTTTTTATTTTCTGATATAACCATGTTCTGCTTTTGTTTAAAATTCTTTCATGTCTTCTTCCTTTCATTTACAAGTACAGTTTGATCTCAGAATGTAAGCACCTCATCACTGCATTCAGCTGACCTGTTTAAGTTTAAAGACATGTTATGTCAAATGACCTTGTGACACTTAATTGCTTCCTCAATATGAGTGTGTGTCTGTCTTGCAATGGCTCGGCAACCAGTTATTAATTTTAGCATACTAACTGTTAAGTTAACTAAGTTAACTATCCATCCATCCATTATCTTCCGCTTTATCCTATATTAGGGTCGCGGGGGGGGGTTCCCCATGCCCATCCAGGGGAGAACGTTTCAGGTGCTGGGCAGATACACCCAGGACAGGACACCAATCTATCGCTGGGCACACACTCACTCACACAAACACTCTCTATATGGGGCAATTTGGAGAACTCCAAATTGACTTGATCCATGTTTTTGGACTGTGGGAGGAAACCGGAGAACCCGGAGGAAACCCACGCGGACACGGGGAGAACATGGAAACTCCACCCAGATGGGGATTCGAACCGGGAATCCCTAGTGCTGAGAAGCGCTAGTTAAAAAGTTAGTTAAAAAATGAAAAAAATAAATGAACGTTTCACTTAAGACTCAAATATTATGATGCTTTGAATTAAGCCTCATAATACATAAATCACAAATGTATATTTACATTTACATTTAGTCATTTAGCAGACGCTTTTATCCAAAGCGACTTACAAATAAGAACATCACAAGTCAGTAGCTATGAAGAAAACCAGCTACACTGTAGGATTATCAAAGTGTGAAAAATCTAAATACACAATTAATGCAGTAAGTACCTTCATTTGTAGTTCATATACACTACAGATACTACAGTTTAATACAAAACACAGTTCCTGCTTTGTACAGATATAGTGGCATGTTTCCACTCATGCTCTTAAACAGACCGACTTTTGCTTCACTTTGTAGATGAAGAAATAAATCAGTAGCTCTTTTGTTCCTGCAGTTTGTGTTAATAATCATCTATTATAAAATGGGTCCTATAATTTGATTGGCTAATCTAAGTCAATTGACAATCCGTATCAATGCATAAAACATGTAAGCATGATAAAACATTATTTTAAATCATGTACCATTAATGGAAATTTAATATTAATTTAAACAGCAAGCCATTTCCCGATGAGCATGAAGCAGGTATCTCATTACTCAGAAATCAATGTTCACTTTAAAAACCACACTACAAATTCTGTTAATTGATAGTTTAGTTTAAAATAAACACATTAATAATTTGTCATTTAAAAAAATATATTAATTTATTCATTCATTATCCTCCCCTTAATCCTCTACTGTGGTGGGGGGGGGTGTTGATCCCTTCCAGGGGAGAATGTTTCTGGTGCTGGACAGATACACTATAGCTGAGCACACTTACTCGCACAGACACACACACACACACAAACACACACACTATATGGAGCAATTGAGAGCATTAACTCTCTCTCACTCTCATTATCTTCTGCTTTATCCTATATTAGGGTCGCAGTGGGGTTCCCCATGCCAATCCAGGGGAGAATGTTTTGGGCGCTGGGCAGATACATCCAGGACAGGGCGCCAATCTATCGCTGGGCACACACTCACACACACAGACACGCACACAAACACACTCTACATGGGGCAATTTGGAGAACTCAATTGACCTGATCCATGTTTTTGGACTGTGGGAGGAAACCGGAGAACCCGGAGGAAATCCACGTGGACACGGGGAGAACATGGAAACTCCACTCAGATGGGGATTTGAACCGGGAATCCCTAGTGCTGAGAGGCGAACGTGCTAACTACTATGCCACCGTGCCGCCCAATTTAGTGCATTCAATTGACCTTAAATGTGTTTTTGGAGTGTGGAAAGACCAGAGGAAACCCACATGGACACATTGAGAACACTGAAACTTCAGGGATTCAAACCTGGAATCCCCAGTGCTGAAAAGGGAATGTGCTAATCACTAAGCCACTGTGTTGTAGTGTTTTATAATAATTTTGTTAAAACAATAAAGCTCTTGATGTTGTGCATTATTGTGAGTAAATCAAGGAAAAGCCGTGTGACAACACGTTGTTATAATTCACAACTATAAAACTGGTAGTTCTGTGCCATTTGTCCATATCTGTTTCTCAGATATAGAGGAGGTCAACAGGATGGCTTATGCACAGCTGCAAACCTGCAAAAAGGACCCTGCATCTTGTTTTCCTAGATGGCAGTATTTGACTGTCAGAGAAACCAGAAACCTGTTACCTATCAATCAGTGTTAACTTTAAAAACCTGACTGGATTACATCATGAGTACCAGTTTATTAACGATTTTGCTTTCATACAAACGCATTTATGACTCCAACCTTGTTTTTTTATTGTAATATGTTTGTAACTGTTTTATAAAAGCAAATAGTCACTCCAGGTTGCGCATTATTGTGTATAAAACACTACGTGTCATGCCTCTTTCCCGTGATTTATTCACAATAATATATAACCTTTTGTACCTTTGCTTTAGTACTTACTGAATGCTACTGGCTCTAGATTACTGACTGGATCTCAGTCCAGCAACAATGTGTACTCCAGCAACACTGCTGTTTCTGAGCCACTAAAGAATGAAGTATGAAGAATGATTCACTACTCACATAATAGTTGCTCTTTCATGGTACCTTTAGAGGAGCAAACAAAGTACACATAAAGACCACATAATATAATTGTAGAGTTACAAAGTGCACCAATAAAAGTAACAATTACTGTAGAGTCAGGTGCTATGAGACTTTTCTTTAGGTGGCAGTGTATTTTCTAAGACGATCGAGAGTGGTGGTCAGTAACTCATAACTCACTTTTAAACTTTAAAGACTTGCAAATGACATCAGATATGGGTGTAGTTGCCTTGTGTTGTGGCCTCCTGTTAGCAGAGCAGAAGATTTTTAGGAGTGCCCTTGTTTCAGTGCACAGCTGTCACTTTTTTTAACTAACACTTATTTATAGTACCTACATCACTGAGGCAGAACTGCCTCTCCCGCTCCACTGTCTCTCTCTGGGCACAGCTGGTCAGCGTGTGATTCAGCAGTAGATCCGAAGCCACACGTCTGGACTTAAGTCTGTCCAGCAGCCAGTGGGTCGGCTCTCGGCCTTAAGGGCTCCCTGGCATGCAGCAGAGAGTAAGGGGAGCCGACTCGGAAATAAGGAGTCTGACCTTTTTCAGTAAAACACTAGGGGTGTGATGAAAGCCCTAACAGCTGCAGCAAAGCCTCTGCAATGAAGCCAGCAATTAAACTGGAACACTGTATACATTTTGAGGGGGGACAAAGTAATAGATGTCTATCAAAGGGCTAATTGTCTTAATCTTTATGCTTTATGGCTTTTGATTAAAGGTAAAGTGATATATTTTGCCTGCAGTATTTAAACACAGGGATTTTATTCATTCACTCATTATCTTCCACTTAATCCTCTGCTAGGGTTGGGGTGTGTGTGTTAGGGGGAGGGGTCTCCATAGAGAATATGGAAACTCCACCCAGATTGGGATTCGAACCTGGATCCCCAGCGATGATAGGCAGGCGAACATACAAACAACAAAGCCACCATGCCACCCACAGAGGAATTTGTCCTCCACATTTAACTCATCTGTGCAGTGAAACACACACATATACACACACTGGGTGAGCACAAATGCCCAGAGCGGTGCGCAGCCTTGTATATGGCACCCGGGGAGCAATTGGGGTTAGGTCCCTTGCTCAAGGGCACTTCAGCCATAGTGTTTGATGGGAACAGGAATCAAAGAAGGGGCCTTCGGGTGGCAAGACTGGTTCCTTAACCACAATATTATAACAGTGATGGATATGGAAATTGTAGAACTTATATCATTATTTTAATATTAGCTAAAATGTAATTTAGTTGAAATCATTTATAAACAAAGGGCTGGTTCCTTAATCACAAGCCTACAACTGTTTGAATTTCCCCAAAACCTGATAAGGGATCTTTTAAGATGTACTAAAAAAAAAAGGTTGGAGGCCTGTTGCAAATGTGTTTAAAAGCGGTGCCAACTTTAGTGGGCTTGCAACTTCAATGCAACTTGAGGATTTACAATTTTAAGCAGGTGGTTTAATATAACCTGGATAAGTAAAACTGCAGATTTGAGATCATATGTGTCATACTTGAGGCCTGAGGTTTTTACATTGATTTATTATTATTGTTATTAATAGCCCAGCGATATAAAGTGCTGAAAACACATAGAACTACAGATCCCACAATGCAGTGCAGCCGCTGCCTTGCCGAATGATAGTTTACCTGAGAACAATTAAAGCGTCTGTTACTCTCTGCAACAATATCGTAAATTTTTATTCTAACAGAATAAAAAAAACTGATTGTTTTGATTCACTATTTCTATTTTTTTATTTTATGAAAAGCACACATTTTATTTATATTTCCAAAGTTTTTTGGACCATGCTCATATTTTAATCATTGTATGATTTTGACAGGAACATTTTTATGGAGAGCATAAATGTTTAAAAATATTTTAAGTTTAAAATTTTTTTTTCAAAATAGCCCAAGAGCAAAGAAAACAATGTTTCGATTTTTTTATTTTTACTTTTAAAAAAGGAGCATGTCCATGTTTGTAACTTTTATAATTTTGACAAGAAATATTTACATTTAGTGTTTTCAATAAATGTTTACCCTGTTCAGCCCGTGAACATATGCTTTTTTTTTTTTTTTTTTTTTTTAAAGTGTGCTTTGAGTTGTGGCCTCAGGTGCAATTTAGTTTTGACATCCCTGCTTTAGTTTGATGTCTGGCTTTAGATTACAATCAAAACCATTAATTCTGATTAAAAACAACAGACTGAAAGCTAGATGTACATTATGGGGAATTATCTTATACTCTCTTATTTACATAGTCCGATGATGGCGAAGTAACTGCTAGTCTATTCAGAGTCATTATTAAATTTGATTTGCAAATGATTTTAGTGTGCAGGTAAACCAGACACCACACATTAAATTGTTTACATTGTTCAAACACGGTTTCAATAATTCATCAACTATTATATTAAATATTGCTTTAAAACATCACACAGCTCTAAAACAGGAGGTGGAGGATTATTAACAAGCTACGGTTACATTGTGAAAAGCGCATGCAATGAGAATAACATGCTTTAACATGTCTTTATCTATGGCAGGTCTTTCCATTTAAACTGATGTGAAGCCAAGCTGACGCCTTTGTGCATGTACCACCTGCTCCTGTGCCTGAAAATCAAAGCTGAGTCTGTCTGCAGACACCAACTGGTACCAACCACAAGGAACCACGCATCTCAAACAAATGCGACTCAAACACAGACAATCTAGAGGTTCGTTTAGCACAGACCTGGTCTTATTTTAAAACCCAACCCAAAGGAATAAGATTTATAACCAGAATTTTGGAAGACAGCTGGGTACGTAAAAACCCAGTGTTGCAAATTATTTTAAGTCGTTCTGTTTGAATAACAGTGTCTTAACTGGACATGTATTTTTAATATACATACAATATCCTAGTTTTTGGTAGCCCGACTTTAAACTGATTAACAGTGCTAATTATTAACTGCTTATTACAAATAAAGCAACTCTTGGAGAGAAAAAAAATGTCAGACCTCAAATATGCACCTGGTTACAGCAATTGGCTTTTACTCTTCCTTGACTGCAGATGTGCTGTACTGCGAGTGACTCGACAGGCTGGGAAGGAAAGCAGCTGTAATGTTATAAGCACAGCATTCAGCGCTCTTACCTGGTAAGAATTGCAGCAGTGTGTGAACTCTGCTCTAAACAAGAAATATTTGACATTATAGATTAATCATAGCTTTATAAGCTGCCAGTTGCAAGTGATTTCCAGGTGGTTACAACACCACAGAAGGGTCTTGTATTGCAATGGGTCCGCTCAACAAAACGTTGGTTTCAATTCTTGGGCAGTGTGGACAAACACCCTTTTTTGTATGGTATTGCAAGTCACCTGAAGGTGTTTCGGTTTCCATACATAGTCCAAAAGGTATGCGAGTCACCAAAATGCCGGCACAAGCAACCTTTAGTCAAGTGTGAATGTACAAGTAAATGTGTCTGCACTGTGATGTAGTGGGAACTGGTCGTGGCCATGGTCAGTGCTGGGAAAGGCTCCAGAACCAACATGAGCCCAATTAGGACCTGCATCTAATAAAATTAATGAATGCTATGTCAGATGGCAGCTTTGGGATTCCATTTGGTTGTGAGGTCATTGGCACACATGTTGTATACATGGCAGAAGTTATAAAGTGTGATTGGCTAAGCAGAGATGGGATACACAATGCACACCCATCTTTAATCAGCTGGAAGAAAAAAATATATAAAAAAAATAAAATAAAAAGTACCTTATACATAATATATGACAACCAGTACTGGTAAGGTGTTTCATCCATGTTAAAGTTATAATTCAATAACTTTACAAACTGTTTAAATAAAAAGGTGCACATGGTTAAAGTGCTTAAGCTCAGTTTACATGATCTGGCTTCGAGCCCAACACTCAAACAACCAGACCGGCATCGTTAATACAGTAATGTGCTGCCCTCTTGTGGCCAATACAATGCAGTTATTGAGCAAGCAACAACCCAAACTGCATTATTTTCAGATCACTTGCTGTTCAACATGATAATTTTACTTTATTTATAAACCAACCAGCAGCTCGTCTTGAGTGAGAGTATGAGTTGAAACCAACATTTAGGAAAAGATCAAAAATTTATTTCTGATTAAAACATATTTACACAAAACAGATACAAGCATAAACTGTGTATATATAAAAATATTTACAAAACTGCATAAAAATCCCAATCACAGACTCAGTCTCCAACCATATTGATGCAGTCCTTTTGTCTCATGAAGTGCAGCAGTCACGGCAAAGAACTTGATCATAGCGTCCTGTGTAACTGTTGAGAAATTAAAGGAAATGGTTAGCTTAATGAAATATGTAGAGGTGTTAGCAAGAATATTAAACCCCATGACTGAAAAAATATTAAATCCTAAGATTTAAGTGCAGGCATTAACACAACTGAACCCAGTGAAGTAATAAGATTTACCCAACTCGCATGCCAAGGGTTAAGCAGAATGTTCACAGAATTTGTGTTTGTTTTATTTTTTACATTTGCCAACAGCATGCCCAAAGGTCATAATGACAATATTTTGGGTTCTCTGTAGATTACTAAAATAAATGAATAACCACTGCATGCATTTTTTTCAAAGTTACATAGTTTTTGAAAGTGCCTAAACTTTTCATACGCATTAGCACACCAACTTATGTTGCCTCTTCAAACTCATTTTGTGCTGACCAAAGGCTTGAAGCGTATTGATTAATGATACATGCACGCAAAGGTTGAACTATGATCACTATGTCAAGTCTGTTTTAATTTGTTTAACAACCCATAAACACTTAGGTTACATACGAGGGAGGAAAGGTAAGTATTAAGGCTTGAACCAAGTGTCCATACTTGTATACACCTATATTTGATGCACAAATCCAGTGATCTTCAGATATACAAGAGTTTTTAGGTTTTAGTGCTTTTGTGTCTGTGGGAATCTTGTACTGCATTCATGTTAGTAGGCGTTTTTGGTCCATTTCAGAGGAGTGTGGTGGTTCCCCCTTTATTAGGCATGCATGGGTAAGCCTGGTCTGTCCAATACAACATCTAGAGATGACTACCTGGTCTATTCTATGCTTAGGCCACGGTGTGTTTTGGAAAGGTATGACGGGACATTTCCTGTAGCTTGGTGTCAGATAAAGATTTTAAAATATATATTAATTGCATTTCATTGTGAACTAACTGAATTTTGATTTAATTTGTATATGGCTCATTAAGGTATCCAAAAAGAGAAATGAAAGTGTCATTCAAACATAGCTGTAACCAAGTGAAAAGTACAAAAAAAAACGAGAGATATTTTACTCTGTAACTGTGCAGATGGAGCAGCAGTGGCTGAAGCAGTTGCTGCACTGCTTTATGCAGGAGGGGCATGTGGGCCGTTCACACTGGGAACATGGCCTCCTCACTTCTGAGGTCCTTTGACATACTCCGCACATCACAGGCGTGCTGATGTTGTCTGAAAAATTATGATTAAATAAAAACCTAATTAGAACACTTATCTTTAATTAGTATTTATCCATTTTCACAAGATTAATATGATGCATGAATGATTAATAAATATGAGCACGAATCCAGTAAAATGTACCACCTGAGCTTAAGGATACATATTCACAATTAAAGCATTTCTGCTAAAACAGAACAACTCAAACACAGCAGGAACGTTGATTAAAAAAAATATAAGTCTTTAAGCGTCTTTAACTTTTTAAATAAAACAGACATAATTTCAACATTTCAGATGCAGCTGTAACCAAAAGAGAAGTGCCACACCCAGCCAAAAAGAGGTCATTGGTTAAAATGCAGTTCTCATGTTCAATATGCATTAGTCTCTCCTTTTGAGTGTGAAGTACATATAGGAATTAGGGGTGCTGAAAAAAATTGATTCTTCAAAGAATCGTGATTCGTAGTCCTGGCGATTCTGAATCGATTCAAAATGGCTAAGAATCAATTAAAAAAAAATGTTTAAGTTTTATTTTTTGGAAGAGAGCGCTCGACATGAGCACAATTGTTTACAAAGAGTGTAAAATGAAATTGAAGTACTTTGGAAATACGACAAACGCGCAAGCCCCTTTGGCACGACATCAAGCCATAGCTAAAAATTAAAAAAATATATTTAATATTTAAGGTTAAGTTTTGAAAATGTAGCAAAATGGTGCTATATTTAAAGACAGAAGAATGGACTTTTTTTTGCAAAATATAAATGCACTCAGACTGTAAAGTCTGTATTTTAGTTTTAATTAAAGGCTAAAGCACCATGGTAAACTTTTGTATTAATATATTTTGAATTATTTGTTCATTGATGTTTATGCAAGAAAAGGCTAGGCAACTAAGCTAACCTAATACTGCTCATTTTAATTTAGCACAATCCTATTTTTGTATAAATATAAAATGATGCAAAATGATTTGCTACAGGAAGGAACCTAAAAGTATTGTTTTAAATAAATGTTTTATTTGTTTACATTGTTGTTGCATCTGGTCAATCACATAATTTAAAGACCATTTGAACTGGAGGGGGGGGGAAGAGAGGGAAAAAAAAAAAAAAAAAAAAAAAAAAAAAAAAAAAAAAACTCTTCTGAAGCTTTCGAATTGAAAACCGCTTCCGAATTGAATCGTGACCTCAAAAATCAGAATCAAATTACCAGAGACAGAGATTCGCACCCCTAGTTGGAATGTAGGAACAATTATTGCTATATTGTAGGAGTTTTCTGGTATGATAGCAAGGCAGAAGGTCGAAAACAAATGGTGTGACCAACTAGAGGGGAAACATAGTTGGTAGCTTTAAACAGTGATGTTCTCTTTTCAACTTCTATCCAAGAAGTTGTGGTGGTAAAAATGTGCATGATGGAGTGCTAAGGGTAGAATTGTGAAGTTGTCATAATAGTAAAGTGTTTTTTTTTTTTTTTTTTAACACTAATTTATGAGCTGGCAAATTCCCTCCAGTGTGGCATAGTAATAATGGTTTGGCTTTACTGCCACCAAGACTGCATCTTTGGACTGCACATATTCACCTGAACCAACGTCATAGCATAATCACCCAGATTTAGTTGGTTTTATTTTTTATTATATTTATTCATGTAAAATGGTTTAAGTCAGGTAAGTTAGCAGGTTACTTTATAATCCATTTTAGCCATCAAACATCTTTTTATAATGAGAGCCACCTTTATTTTTTTACTATGAGCCATTTACAATTGTAAGAACTATTGCTTTAAGAAAGTGCCATTTAATGTAACTTCACTTAAATCATGCACATAAACAGAGCAGAGCTAGAGAATAAAGTAAAACTTAATACCTGGTGCAGACTTGGCTTTTTTTAGTTTGCCATCAAATCCAATCAGCGTTTGTCCTCGTAGAAGCACCTGGTTGGTGGACTGCAGCACATGACTCTGATCACACATACCACCATCAGGAGACTTTTCATCTGCATCTACCTTCCAAACATGCTGCATAACTGCCCGGGTTCCATTAAAGAGCAGGTTCTTTGTCTTTTCTACAAAGATAATACTTTTAGTTAGTATTAGAGCAAAGGAAGTATGCATACAAAACCTTCTAGTATTTAGAATAATTTAAGACATTTTATGAAATTTTAAAACTGGAAGGTCCAGTCCTCAACATTGACCATCCGCAACATTGAGACACACCTCTGACCACTTCGCATTCGTTTAAAAAAAAAAAAAAAAAAAAAAAAAAAAAAAAAAAAAAAAAAGTAGTATTCTGTAGTATTTGGTTGTTAGAGAAATCAGAAACCTGTCTGTCAGCATGCACATCTAAAGAATCAGACTAGATTGTGTCACAGGAGACCAGTGTATTACCGTTTATGCTTTTAATAAAAGTATTTACACATTAAAACTTTATAATAAAAAAAAAAAAAAAAAGGTTGTAACCATTTTTATGTGATTTTAACTGCACTTATTGATAATTAAATTCTACTTCTGTACATATGGGGCATTTGTTTATTCATCGAGTGGGGTTTTCGCTGGGTTCTCCGGTTTCCTCCCGCAGTCCAAAAACAGATTCAAGGTAAATCGAATGCTTAAAATTGCCCAATATAGTGAAGAAATCACACAGACGCCTTTTTACTTATTTACTGATTAACAAGGCAAGTTAAGTGGTAAACATAGTTCTTGTTAACCCTCAGTAAAGTTAGCATAGTTCCAAACAGACAGGAAAAACACATCCACCAAACATTCTCTAGCAGTTATGACAGAACTTTAAGATTGTTTAAAATTACATGTACATTACAAATCGAATAATTTGAAATTGGTACCGGAGCATTCAGGCCCTCACATCAAGTAGTTTCTACCCCCAGGCCATAAGACTCCTAAACAATTACAATCAAGTAAAAAAAAAAAAAAAAAAATTGCACTCATGTAAAATTGGATTAAAACACCCATCCTTCCGATAGCAAAGATTAACAAAACTGCCGCTAATACAATGCATACTAGGGCGGCACGGTGGCTTAGTGGTTAGCATATTTGCCTCTCAGCGCTAGGGATACCCAGTTCGACCCCCAATCTGGGTGGAGTTTCCATGTTCTCCCCATGTCCGCGTGGGTTTCCTCCGGGTTCTCCGGTTTCCTCCCACAGTCCAAAAACATGGATCAAGTCAATTGAGTTCTCCAAATTGCCCCATATAGAGTGTGTCTGTGTGAGTGAGTGTGTGCCCAGCGATGGATTGGCACCCTGTCCTGGGTGCATCTGCCCAGCGCCCGAGACGGTCTCCCCTGGATGGGCATGGGGAACCCGACCCTAGTAGAGGATAAAGCGGAAGATAATGGATGGACAGTGTTTACTTGTTTTACATTTACAGATAACTGCTGCTGAAACACACTGCTTACATTATAACCGTGGACATTTTCGCACCTTGCGGCTCACACCATTAGGGGGGGCACCTACACTGTTCCCTCCCCTAATAGAATGTTTAAAGTTTGTCCTGTATTTAATTTAATTCTTTTTCGCAAAAGCTATAGCACACGCGCACTTTATGTTGGGTTGTTTAGCTGCTGTTCTGTGTAGCAGTGTTCCTGTAGAACTTTGTGCCGTCCCACTGTATAATGTACACCACTTGTATTGCTGGAATGATGTTGACTCAATAAAGCGAGGCTGATCAAAACAAATTACTATAAATTAAACTTAAAACCGAATTACCAGTCAGTCATGTAAAGATCTAAAAACTATCAAAGAATCTGTAATGGACTCGCACATCAAATACGCAGTGTTGACGCAATGACTCACTTGATTGAATCCTTATTTGAATTCATTAAATATATTATTGCTCCGCCACAGTAAACAACTATAATTATGCGATCGTTATCTGTTTACATGCATTTTTACGTTTTGAAACAAAATTGAAAATAATTGTCCAATCGACCGATTCGTATCGGTTGGTTCAACATGCCATTAAAAAAATTAGGTAAACAGCTACCGAGCAAATAGGTATTCAAGCGAATACGTGTTTAATTAGGTACAGGATCGGTATTGAGACAAACCCCTGTCTGCACTACGAATAAGTAAATGAAAAACTCGAAGCGCGTTCACACAGGTTATACAGGCCCAGCGACATCACATATCACACTTCTTACACACAAAACAAACCATCGAGGTTCGAATCGAAAACAAAGGCGCTGAAACATCACGCTTAAATTAAAAATCTACACGATCATGGATTCCAAAACTCACCGTAAACATCCTGTCTGTATTTGCTACCGAAGACTCCGTGAAGGTTCATCTCCTTCTGTCCAACGTGGATTTTGTACTGGGTGGAGAACGACTCGGTGAAAGGACAGGAGCGTTTCGGCATTTTGTTGACTTGAGATGACGAACTAAGTTCAGCCGCTGAACACGACGCCAAGTCAGGACCTACAGCGGAACTGCGATGTTTTGGCGGGAGTTCGGGTCGGCCTTTAATCCGCTTTGGCTCACGATCATACCGAGAAAAAAGTTACAGAGCCTCTAGCGCTTCGGCGTCACCATGCACTATTACTAAAAAATACATGCGAGCTGAAACTTGGTCAACATTTTGTGCCAAACTTATTGGACGAGCAACCAGATTAAAGATAATGTTTCTCGCTGAAGCTTTTAATATTTTAGGTGCTTTATCATTTGTAAGGTTTTTTAATACTCTGAAACAATATTTAGTTATTCCCGATGGATTGATCAACTGATGAACTGTTGCAAGATACTGATGAAATGTCAATGGTGGAATTAGTGTATGAAAGACCATGAATATCCGGTCGCAAGATGAGAGGGAGAAATTTGAACAATGGGACAGTCCATAGAAACAGGTCTTAAGTTCATGCCCTAGGAGAAGGCAGGAAGCAGGACCAGATGGGTTTGAAGATAGAGATGTTTTGGTCAATGTACACATGAACAAAGACTGTTGTCTGGAGGGGGCGCACACACAGAAGAAGCAGGTCACGCCCTCCTGAAGGACTTAAATGGACGAACGAGAGGACTTCGGGAAGAGCTCTCGGGGGATAGCAATGGGTTGCTGTTGTCCATATTTTCATTGTTTGATATTTTGCACTGTCTATTCAGTAAAACGCATTAAATTATTTTGGAATGAAACCGCCAACTTCTGACGTAACACATTACATTTAGTCAATTTGCAGATGCTTTTATCCAAAGCAACTTTTAGCACGGCGGCACGGTGGCTTAGTGGTTAGCACGTTCGCCTCTCAGCGCTAGGGATTCCCGGTTCGAATCCCCATCTGGGTGGAGTTTCCATGTTCTCCCCGTGTCTGCGTGGGTTTCCTCCGGGTTCTCCGGTTTCCTCCCACAGTCCAAAAACATGGATTAAGTCAATTGAATTCTCAAAATTGCCTCATATAGAGTGTGTCTGTGTGAGTGAGTGTGTGCCCAGCGACGGATTGGCGCCCTTTCCTGGGTGTATCTGCTCAGCGCCTGAAACGTTCTCCCCTGGATGGGCATGTGGAACCACACCGCGACCCTAATAGAGGATAAAGCGGGAGATAATGAATGAATGAATGAATGAATGAATGAACTTTTAGCACTTTAAATTATTACCTGGGGCGGCACAGTGGCTTAGTGGTTAGCCTCTCAGAGCTAGGGATTCCCAGTTCGAATCCCCATCTGGGTGGAGTTTCCATGTTCTCCGTGTGTCCGTGTGGGTTTCCTCCGGGTTCTCCGGTTTCCTCCCAAGTCCAAAAACATAGATCAAGTCAATTGAGTTCTCCAAATTGCCCCATATAGAGTGTGTTTGTGTGCGTGTTTGTGCCCTATCTTGAGTGTATCTGCCCAGCGCCCGAAACGTTCTCCCCTGGATGGGAATGGGAAACCCCCCCCACGACCCTAATATACAGTAGGATAAAGCCGAAGATAATGGATGGATGGAAATTATTACCAGCGTACAAGTGTCAACGTTGAAGTGTCAACTTTCTCATTCATTATCTTCTGCTTTAATCTATGTAAGGGTTGCAGGGGGTGGGGTTGCGCTTTTCCCATGCCCATCCAAAGGAGAACATTTCAGGGGCTGAACAGATTCACCCAGGACAACACGCCAATTCAACGCAAGGCACAGTTACTCACACACAAACACACATTACATGGAGCAATTTAGAGCATTCGATCCCCAGCACTGAGGAGTGGACGTGTTAACCACCATGCCACCTTAAATTTGAATACCAACTGTTATAATTTATTTTTAATGTGATTGTGGTAAGCCACATTCAGATTTGCAAATATAGTTACTTAATTCATTCATGCATTATCTTCTGCTTAATCCTCTACTATGGTAATAGGAGAGAGGGAACGTTTCAGGTGCTGGGCAGATACACCTCACTCACTTACACAGACACATACACAAACTACAATTGGGGCAATTTAGAGCATTCAATTTACCTTGATTCCATGTTTTTGGACTGTGGGAGGTAAGTGGAGAACCAAGCGGAAGCCCACACGGACACCGGGAGAACATGGAAACTCCACCCAGATTGGGATTCAAATTGGGATCCCCAGCGCTGAGAGGCAAGTGTGCTAACCACTAATCCACCATGCTCAATTACTTAATTATATTTGTTAAATATTAATCTACAAACGTATTGTTGCAACATACTCCGAAAAATTTGAACTTATGCAAATTAAGTGAAATGGGAATATTCTAATTAGTAGTTTTCTGAAAACAGGGACGAACATACAGGTATGCAAGGCGCATCCGCTAAGAACCAAGTCTGTACACTGTATAAAAATTTGTTGTGGTTCATCATTTTGTGACTTTTTTAACTAGCAACCAGTTTAAAGATAATGTTTCTCACTGCAGCTTCTAATAGTTTAGGTGTTTTATAATTACATTTAGTCATTGAGCAGAGGCTTTTATTCAAAGCAAATAACAAATGAAAGAAGAACAAGTCAAGTCAGTAGTTAAGGAAAAAACAGCTACATTGTAGAATTATCAGACCTATTTGCAGAAGAGATGTGTTTTGAGATGTTAAAAATGCTAAGTGACTCGGCCTTATGGACAGAGTTAGGAAGATCATCTCACCATTTAGCAGTGGGGAATTATACAGAGTAAGAGTACAGTAAGAGTAAGTAAGAATAGGTACCACGGTGAGGTTGAATCACCAGGCAACATTCATCATTAGAGCGATGTGAACATGCGTATTTGTAGTGTATTTTGAAAATATAGATTGAAAGTCAGAGAAGGTAACCATGTCATGTTCAGACTATCATGAAAAGTTCAATAGTCAGCTGATATGTATACAGTATTTACATTTAGTCATATCTACAGTAGGTGCATAAAGGTCAACTTTTAAGTTGCTTTGCATTTTAGCAGAAATCTGCTAAATGCAAATGTTTAATCAGCAGAAATCTTGCTAAATCTGAAGGTTGACGGTAAATCCCAACTGAAGTTTACCAGTAAAGACCCTTAACCCTCATTGCTAAGGGATGTCATCCCTTCTCCCCTAAGTCGCTTTGGAGAAAGACCCAATTTACTATTTACAATTTACTTCCTCTCCCCAGCCACATTTACCAGCTTATCTGGGGGAATCCTGAGGCATTCTCAGACAAGCTGTGTCTTCCCAGTTGGACTTGCCTGAAACACCTCCCTGGGGAGGCACTCAGGGGACATCCTTATCAGATGCCTAAACCACCTCAACTGGCTCTTTTTGACGCGGCGCAGTAGCGGCTCTACTTCAAGTCTTTCCCAGACGACCGAGCTTCTAATCTCTAAGGGAGAGCCCAGACACCCTGCGGCGAAAACCCATTTAGGCTACTTGTAGTCACGATCTTGTTCTTTCGCTCATCACACAAAACTCATAGCCATAGGTGAGGGTAGGAACCTAGATTGACAGGTAAAACGAGAGCCTTGCCTTATGGCTTAGCTTTCTTCACCACAAAAGACAGTATAGTCTGCATTACTGCTGACCCCGCGCTGATCCACCTGTCAATCTCCTGCTCCATCTTACCATCACTTGTGAACAAGACCCCGAGATACTTAAACTCCTCCACTTGAGGCAAGATCTGATCCATGACTCAGAGAGGACCTTTTACATGACCTCAGCTTCGGAAATTTGGTTATGATCCTTGGCTGCAAGACTGGCACTAGGATTTAGAAGTTGTTTTGTCTTTGTTACTTGAAAATCTGCTTCATTAAAAGGTACAACCTCAAATTTATTATGCAAAGCAAAAGCCATACAGCGGCACGGTGGCTTAGTGGTTAGCACGTTCACCTCTCAGTGCTAGGGATTCCCAGTTCAAATCCCCATCTGGGTGGAGTTTCCATGTTCTCCCCGTGTCTGCGTGGGTTTCCTCCGGGTTTTCCGGTTTCCTCCCACAGTCCAAAAACATGGATCAAGTCAATTGAGTTCTCCAAATTGCCCCATATAGTGTGTTTGTGTGCGTGTTTGCGCCCTTTCCTGGGTGTATCTGCCCAGCGCCCAAAACGTTCTCCCCTGGATGGGCATGGGGAACCCCCCGTGACCCTAATATAGGATAAACCGAAAGATAATGAATGAATGAATAATGAATGAATGAATGAAAAGCCATACATAAATATCTTTATAATAATATCAAAATTGTTTTTTTTTCAGAATTTTTATGTCTATTTCAGCAGGAATTACAATTTGGGTTTGTAGAAATGGGTTTGTAGGGTGTGTGTGCCTGACTGGTCAGCCTGTTGTGTAGATTTATCAGATATGGTGCATGGTGAATCACGAAGAGGAGAATCAGACACTAGCAAACATCGACTGTTCTCATCTACAGTGAAAATTTCACTGATACATCCAGGAGAGGGTGCCAACCCCAACAAATAAGGTTAACTTCAACATATAAAACACACAAAAAAAGTTTTGTTCCTTCAATCTGTTAATGTTTAGATGAATGTTTAAAAAGTGTCCCAATCTAACTGGAAATGGGGTTTGTTGTATTTATAATTTATTTTAACTATTTGAAATCAGCCATGTGCATTGTATTGAAATGTAAATGTTGTATCATAACATTAGATCGTTCTTTTAAAGTAGTTCTTTTTATTTCACAGGCTAAATGGCAGTATCAACAATACATTTTAAAATTGATCTCATACAACCTTGTATTTTGATCATAAGGTTAAGCTACCCAAGTAGGCAAGGGACAGGACTCTGCTTTTATTGGCTCTATCAGCAGACCGTCTTGTCTAAGCTTGGCATTGCAGAGCAGAACAGAATGTTCTGTGTCTGTATCTATTTTTTGCAGCAGCCAGACTGGTGGCCTTACTAACATATCTTACATGAAGGCAAAATGTGAAACATTTATTCAAGAGCAAATAATTTCAGGAAAACAAATATAGAAAACTCAGACTGGAATATTTAGTTTGTCCTTCTACCAGAGAGATTCCATGCACTTTTTCAGAGCTACAAAGCTATTCCTGAGATTATTCATGCTTGTAATGCCAAGTTATATACACAACTCACAAGTAAAGGGTTATTATATCTTAACACAAAACATTTTAATAAGGACTAGTACAATTTTAATCTCCTGCTCTCAGTCATGCACATAGTCACACAAAAGTGTTTACCATATCATGACCTTCACTTTGATCCAAGAAAAAAGGGAGAACAAATGAATAGATTCATGAACCCTTCTCAAGAAGAGGGCTTATAATTTGTATGAGTTTACTGAAACATAGGAACCTGTTACTGTGTTTGCACACAATATATGAACTTGTTACCATCTCTACACACAATAGCTGAACTTGTTAGTGTAGTTGCTGTAACATTCGTGAGTCACTCATGACAAGGATCTCTTCTTGGTGATGGAATTCTGGCATCTCTGGATGGACATCTAGAACATCTGTATCATGCACTCTCTGGATTTGCCAACTCCAACCCACTTTACTGTTAAGACAAAGACAAGTGTTTCAACATCATGGAATTGTGCTGAATTTCAATTTAAAAAGAAGAAACTCATCTTTAAGGTAAAGATTAAGGAAACTTTATCATAAACAGCTTTAACATAAGTTTCATATTTGACTTACTAGGTACACTGATGTGATTCTCTACAAAGCGAATGTAGTTCTGGGCTTTGGCGGGCAGATCGTTCCATTTCCTGGCTGCTGAAGTGTCTGTCTTCCAACCTGGCAAAGTTTCATATTCTACTTCCACCTTTTGTAACACCTCCATGTTTGCTAAGTGTCCAGAAAAAAAGGAAATAACGAAAGCAGTTGGTGTAATTTACCTTGTGGCCAAGAGCAGCAGCACACAAGCTGCAAAAATGGTATGCTTTCTGGGTAAGAGAACTGGCATTCTCATGCTGATGTTACATTAACTTCAAGTACGTTCAATAATCCATCCATCCATCCATCCATCCATCATCTTTAGCTTGATCCTATACTAGGCTCGTGGGGGGGGGTTCCCCATTCCTATCCAGGGGAGAACGTTTCGGAGCGCTGGGCATACACCCAGGACAGGGCGCCAATTTATCACTGGGTACACACTCATTACACACACTATATAGGGGTAATTTAGAGCAGAACCCAGAGGAAGCCCATGAGGACACAGGAAGAACATGGAAACTCTACCCAGATTCGGATTCGAAACTTGATCCCCAGCACTGATAGGCATATGTGCTAAACACTAAGCCACTATGCTGCCCAACAACAATAATAAATAATAAATATAGAAAACTAATCAGTCTCTTCTCCACCAGCTCTCCAAAACATGTGGTATTTATTAGTTTAATTAGTGCTTGTGTTTTAACTTTTATGATGAATGTGTCAAATCAACAGCATTCACGTTACTAATACTCCTTTGCTATCTGATAAAAAACACACACAGGTTAGTGTTCTGGCCTCACAGGAGCCCTGGGTTCAATTCCAGGTGAGGTCCTTTCCATGTGAAGTACCATGCTAGAAGATGAACTGACATCATTAAATTAACCTTCAGTCAGCGGGTGCTGGTTTAGGCTCTAGCATCCAGATATCCTGAGCACAATAAACTAATTAAATATGATAAATTTTTGGCAATTAAAATATAAAATGTTATTTATTCCCTAGTAATTACATTATTGTATAAGCCTGATAATACTGTAGCATGGACTACTGTGGCCATATTTGGACTGTCTGGGGTTCAGTGCTACTTATTTGCATTGCATTGTGCATGTTTTGTGTCAAGCCACCATTGTGTTTAGTCACATGGCTACCGTTGGGTGTGTGTTAGGAAGGTAAATGGTAGGTGTGAACCATTAAGGTGCAAGTATACGAGTGTCACAGTTATTAGGAATATCCACTTGCTATTTATATAGAGCAATGTTCTGATGACTTGAACATGACTTGAACAAAAAATAATATTTTTGCATTTTAAACAAAAATATTAATTACAAAAATATTTTATTTTCCAATACAGAATGTCATGAATTTTTTGGTCATCAAGATGATCAATATGGCTTGCATACACAAATACCTACACAATTGTATATTTGTATGTATATATACACTATAGACAATGTTGCTGCTTTACCTGGAAAATGAGGAATTCGCTTGCCATTGAATTTATATGCGACACCCACTTTAATTTCATCAAGTACATCAAGAATGTCAAGTTTAGTTAAGGCAATGCTGCAGAAAGAAAACAAATGTTTCATTCATAACTCTTTATATTTTAAATTTTGTAAATTACAGTGGTTTTAGCACAATATCACATTTCTTAAACAACTTACGCTGTAAACCCATTGATCATGTTTGCATATCTCAGGATGACCAAGTCCAGCCAACCACATCGTCTCTTCCTTCCTGTCGTTACACCAACTTCATGACCCCGTGTCTGTAATAGCTCCCCTACAGCCTAAACATTAAAAGCATATAGAAAAAAAGTCTACAGTGATTATGCATTGTTTAATAACCCCTTTTTGCTTGGCTTTGTGATAACATTTTCTGCAAAAGAGGTAAACAATTAATTAATTAATTGGTAACAAATTAATTGGTTGTTTCTTGATCTTTTAAGAATTTTTTTTAGGATAAATACATTTTAACTAATAGAAAAAAATTAAAAACAACATACAAAACAACTTCCACATCACCTAAATATATTACATATATACCACTATTACATTAAAATATATAAACCTCTGCAGGCTCCCCACGACTGAGCATGTCAAGTGTGGTAACTGAACAACAGTGTGGATTTGTATGCAAAACAGACAAATTTACACATGCATGCATGCACACACACACACACACACACACACACACATGTATGTTCTTATTCAAATTTTCTGCTATAACTGCAATTTATATATTTACATATGAATTTTTCAGTGTTAAATACAAAATGTCGCTTAAAATCACTTGCCCCCAAAGTGTCTGTTAGGGTTAAGTTTAGGTTTAAGTGAAGACCAGTCAAGTTGTTTTACACTGAAACAAACCTCACCATGGTTTATGAACCTTAATTTGTGTACTGTCATGCGGTAACAAAAAAGGGCCTTCCTCAAACAGTTTCAGCAAAGTTAGAAGCATGAAATTATCCAAAATGCATGGCTAACTGCTTATACTATATGGTAAATGATTCAAAACAATGCAAAACAATGTGAAACTGGCATAGGATAGGTGAGGTATAAAAGTATCAGACATCTCAGTGCTGCTGGATTTTTTAAACTCGTTGTTCACTCTATGAGTAGCAGCATCTCATTGCTCTAAAACACTACACTGCTACATCTGATCCACTCATAACAGAGCTACACACCACCATGGTAGTGCTACTGCACTTTTGAAAATCCACCCAAATAATACCTCCTTTAATCATAAGATACTTGAGTAAAAGTGTTTAACAAGGTATGTAGAGATACAGATGAAATGCAGTATGTCATTGTACTGTAGAACTACAAAAGTCAAGTGCCTGGAGTGGTGGGCAGCCTTGTCTACAAAGCTTGGGGAGCAATTTTGGTTAGGTGCATGCCCAAGCAGTAATGGGACCTCCTTGAAAACTGCCTAACAGATAAATTATAAAAATTGTGTACAAACTAGAAGGTTTACCCAATAAAGTGGCTAGTTTAAAGTAACTACATTATTAAAAACATGCAAAACATATTGATGTTGCAAGCAGTAAACCTCCTTGAAAAGCCTACAGTCATGGCCAAAAGTTTAGAGAATGATACAAATATTAATTTTTACAAAATCTACTGCTTCAGTTTTTATAATGGCAATTTGCATATACTCCAGAATGTTATAAAGAGTGATCAGCTTAACAGCAATTAATTGCAAAGCCAATATTTGCCTAGAAAATGAACTTTATCCCCAAAACACATTTCAACTTCATTGCAGCCCTGCCATAAAAGGACCAGCTAACATCGTTTCAGTGATTGCTCCATTAACACAGGTGTGGGTGTTGATGAGGACAGGGCTGGAGATCAATCTGTCATGATTAAGTAAGAATGACACCACTGAACACTTTAAAAGGAGGCTGTTGCTTGGCATCATTGTTTCTCTTCTGTTAACCATGGTTATCTCTAAAGAAACTGTTAGGTTCTCTGGATCATCCCACGCACGAAGCTCTGGCACCAGGTGCCATTAAAGTTACAGAGCTTTTGTGTGTGGGTCTTTTATCCTGGAGATCCTAATCAGGGCTAACGTGCACCAACTGCAGCTTCCCTATTTAAGGAGCTGCTCTGTGGCTGGTAAGTGCGGCAGCCTTGATTTTGCCACCATATGGTTCACACTTGCAATTGTAGGGTTAGTGGGTACGACCGGGCCCGTTTAGAGGGGTCAAGACCTGTATTCACTGGCCACAAGGATGGACACACGGATGCGCCAGCGGGAACGTGAAAAGAGAGGACGTGCCTCATTTAGGTGTGGCGAATCTTTCACTAAGGGGGAGCGTAAACTCGATCCCGATTCCGAGCCAATGCAATTAGGAAGGACTATGGGTAATTTCCCCACTACCTCGAAGAGACGCTCCACTGGTACTCCTTTAAAACTCCCCAGCTACTCACGATACAGGGAGTCGGGAGTAGTTTGTCAATCAGTCCCTGACCGTGGTTTGTTCCTTCAGGCAGAATTGTCATGTGCATCTGAGAATCAAATGTAAGGTTTGTGTTGATTCTGGTGCTGTGGACAACTTCATTGATCGCAAGGTCGTCATGCACCTGGGTTTATTACTTGAACGTCTTGGTCAGCCTGTAACGGTTCTTACGGTAGATGGGAGGCCCATCTCGGGGGGCCCCATAACCCACAAGACCCAACCAGTCGCACTTACCTTAGGTGACCACAAGGAACAGATCACCTTTTTCGTAACACAGATTCCCCAATAATTAAAAATAATTATTTTAATATCCTGGTTGGTCCAACATAATCCCCAAATTGACTGGGCTACAGGGTCTATATTTTCTTGGGGGGTTAGTTGCCAGGACTCTTGCCTCCTCCCAACTCATGTTAGACCGACACCCTCCCTTCCGGTTGGGGACCTTTCTCAGGTGCCGGCGGTCTATCATGACCTCCAAGAGGTATTTAGCAAAGCAAGGGCCCAGACACTTCCTTGTCATCATCCATTTGACTGTGCCATAAATCTCTTGCCAGGCACTGTCCCTTCCAGAGGGCATTTATTTTCTCTCTCAGGCCCTGAGAAAGTGGCTATGCAAGAGTATGTTCAGGAAGCGTTGCAGCTAGGATTTATTCGACCCTCTACTTCACCAGCCGGTGCTGGGTTTTATTTTTTGTAGGCAAGAAAGATGGCTCCCTGAGACCCTGCATTGATTACCGGGGACTCAATGCGATCACGGTAAAGGATCACTATCCCTTACCTTTAATGTCCACTGCCTTTGAGGTGCTCCAAAGGGCCACGATTTTTACCAAACTAGATCTGAGAAGTGCTTACAACCTGATAAGAATCAGAAAAGGGGACAAATGGAAGACTGCCTTCATAACACCCACAGGCCACTACGAGTATTTAGTGATGCCATTTGGTTTGTCTAATGCCCCAGCAGTCTTTCAGAGGTTTATCAATGAAGTCCTTCGGGAGACTCTGGACCGATACACCTTTGTCTATCTAGATGACATCTTGGTGTTTAGTTCCTCCCTTGAAGAACATGTTAAGCATGTTAGAAGGAGCATGTGAGCTGCTCCTCCAGCACCAACTCTTTGTCAAACTAGAGAAGAGCACCTTCCATGTCGCCTCTGTGTCATTTCTGGGATTTATTGTCTCCAAAGACACAGTTAGCATGGACCCCTCTAAAATCAAAGCTGTGGAGGACTGGCCTACACCGGGCTCGGTTCGGCAGGTACAACGGTTTATGGGGTTTGCTAACTTTTTTAGGCATTTAATATGCAATTTCAGTACTGTGGCCGCGCCACTTACTGCCTTGACAGGCAAGGAACCTTTCCGATGGTCTGAGGAGTCTCAAAGGGCCTTTGAGACCCTAAAGAGGTGCCTTCAGCCCCCGTTCTTCAGCTGGAATCCTTCATAGTTGAGGTAGATGCCTCTGATATTGGATTTGGAGCCGTTCTGTCCCAACGGACAGGCCCAGACAAGAGACTCCATCCTTGTGCGTTCTTCTCCCACCGGTTATCTCCAGCAGAACGTAACTATCCGGTGGGTGATAAGGAACTGCTGGCGGTCAAGCTAGCACTTGAGGAGTGGCGTCATTGGCTGGAGGGGGCCAAATTTCCCTTCCTGGTCTGGACAGACCACAAAAACCTCTCGTTCATCAAGCAAGCCAAGCGGATGAAATGTAATGATGTTTTTTGAGAGGTTCCAGTTTACACTCACCTACCAACCTGGCTCAAAAAACAGCAAGCCAGACGCTCTCTCCCGTCAGTGGGACCCATCCAGTCAAGCTGGAGGCCCAGAACCGATTCTGCCTTCTTCCATGATTGTCGCCCCAATCACATGGGATATCGCCAAGATAGTGCAAGAGACAGCTAGTCAGGAGCCAGTCCCAGAGGTTCTGGTGGCCAGGCATGGAGAAAGAGGTCAAGGACATTGTCCAGGCATGCGACATTTGTGCTAAGAATAAGCACACTCGGGAACATCCCAAGGGATTGTTGCACCCTCTGCCAGTTCCTTCCAGGCCATGGTCCCATCTGGCTCTGGACTTTGTTACTGGCCTTCCAAGGTCTAGAGGCTTTATCACCATTTTGGTCATTATCGACCGCTTGTCCAAAGCCTGTGCACTTATACCCTAACCAAACTGCCCACAGCTAAGGGTACTGCCCAGGCCATCCTTGAACGAGTGGTGGCTATCCATGGGGTTCCAGGGGACTTGGTATCTGACCGAGGTCCACAGTTCGTGAGCCAAGTCTGGAGGTCATTTTGTCAGCTCTTGGGTGCCACGGCAAGTCTATCCTCCGGGTATCATCCCGAATCCAGTGGGTCATCGGAAAGGCTTATTCAGGATGTAAGCACCATGCTGCGTTGCCTCACTGCAGGCAACCCCACTTCCTGGGCAGATAAACACTTTTGGGCAGAATTTGCACATAACACATTGCACCATTCAGCCCTTGGCATGTCCCCTTTTGAAGCCCAGTTTGGTTATCCACCTCCTTTGTTTCCTGAACAGGAGATGAAAAGTGCGGTCCCGTCCATTGCCCATCATGTCCAGCGCTGTCAGGCGGCCTGGCGTAAGGCCAGGCAATTACTTCTCAAATCTAGAAGGGTAATGAAACGTACGGCAGATAGGAGGCGACAGACCGCACCCACTTTTAGACTAGGGCAAAGGGTCCTAGTCAGTACTAGGGACCTCCCGGTCCGCGGGGCTAAGGGAAAGCAAGGCGCCCCACTACCTAGGTCCTTTTAAAATCTTCTGGAGAATTAATCTGGTTACCTATAGGTTGGATCTACCGGCTCGGTTACGAGTCCATCCACCATTTCATGTGTCTCAGCTGAGGCCATTATCTAGCGGGGCAGATACACCTGCCAACCTCCCTCCTGCACCACGCATGATAGATGGTGCCCCATCCTGGATGTCCGGAAGGTTCAGGATAGCACCCAGTATTTGGTAGATTGGGAGCGTTATGGACCAGAGGAACGGTCCTGGGTCCCTGCCCACCACATTCTAGACCCCACCCTCATTGCCGATTTCCGACGAAACCAGAGATTGGGCTTTGGGACCTCAGGGGCTGTCCCTAGAGGGGAGAGTTCTGTTAGGGACTCTGGATCATCCCACGCACCAAGCTCTGGCACCAGGTGCCATTGAAGTTACAGAGCGTGCAGTCATCATTGCACTGCACAAAAATGGCCTAACTGGGAAGAGTATCGCAGGTAGAAAGATTGCACCTCGGTCAACAATCTATTGCGTCATCAAGATATTTAAGGAGAGAGGTTCCATTGTTGCCAAAAAGGCTCCAGGGTGCCCAAGAAAGACCAGCAAGCGCAAGGACCGTCTCTTAAGTGTTTCAGCTGCGGGATCGGGCTACCAGCAGTGCAGAGCTTGCTTAGGAATGGCAACAGGCAGGTGTGAGTGCATCTACACGCACTGTGAGACGGAGACTCTTGGAGCAATGCCTGGTCTCAAGAAGGGCACCAAAGAAGCCACTTCTCTCCAGAAAAAACATCAGGGACAGACTGATATTCTGCAAAAGGTACAGGGGGTGGACTGCTCAGGACTGGGGTGAAGTCATTTTCTCTGATGAATCCTCTTTCTGATTGTTTGGGACATCTGGAAAACAGCTTATTCGGAGAAGATGAGGTGAGCGCTACCACCGGTCTTGTCTCAAGCCAACTGTAAAGCATCCTGAAACTATTCATGTGTGGTGTTGCTTCTCAGCCAAGGGAATCGGCTCTCTCACAGTCTTACAGTTTGCCTAAAAACACAGCCATGAATAAGAATGGTACCAGAATGTCCTCCGAGAGCTACTTCTCCCAACCATCCAAGAGCAGTTTGCTGATCAACAACGCCTTTTCCAGCATGATGGAGCACATTGCCATAAAGCAAAGGTGATAACTACATGGCATAGGGAAAAAAAACATCGAGATTTTGGGTCCATGGCCTGGAAACTCCCCAGATCTTAATCCCATTGAGAACTTGTGGTCAATCATCAAGAGACGGGTGGACAAACAAAAACCTACACATTCTGACAAAATCCAAGCATTGATTGTGCAAGAATGGACTGCTATCAGTCAGCATTTGGTCCAGAAGTTGATTGAGAGCATGCCAGGGAGAATTTCAGAGGTCCTGAAGAAGAAGGGTCAACACTGCAAATATTGACTTGCTGCATTAACTCATTCTAACTGTCAATAAAAGCTTTTGTTACTCATAATATGATTGCAATGTGATAAAAACATCTGACAAACACACATAAAAACCAGAGGGCAGCAGATCATGTGAAAATATAATAGTTGTGTCATTCTCAAAACTTTTGGCCATGACTGTACTTAGTAAACACATCAGACTGTGACAGGAAATACAAGTGGATTTGTTTCGAACTTTTTTTAAATTATATTTGAAGCTGTCAAAACAAATAAGACAATTCAACTCTAAGTGAGAAACAATGACTATCTGCCCAAGCAGAAAATCAGACTCATGTGTCTGAATAGCCATTCTTAAACTAGCCTATTGTAAATATTTTTCGTATGCTATAGTAAAAATATATTTTTAGTGGAGGTTAATATAATGAAGTATTTTACATTTAGTCAAAGTGACAGCTTAAAAATTTTTTACTGGTTCATATATAGACACTGAAGTAACACACTGGATTTTTTGAAGCTGGAAAGTGTTAGTAAAGGTAAAGTAAAGTATCCTTAAAAATCCTAATTATTAAGCACCAACAGAAATGTAACATCTACAAATTGGAGTGAGTGGTGTCTCAGTAATTACGTTTTTTTGAATCCCTGTTTTTACCAACCAAGCAAAGTCACTAATTACTCCAGGGACAATATTCACTCAACACTCCGTTTCTCTTAGTGGTTAGCATGTTCGCCCTTCAGCGTTGGGGATTCAGGTTCCATGTTCTCCCCGTGTCCGGGTGGGTTCCCCCTGTGTCCGGGTGGGTGTTTCTTCCCACAGTCCAAAAACATGGATTCAAGGTAATTTGCCCCATATAGTGAGTGTGTGTTTGTGTGAGTGAGTGTGTGCCCAGCGATAGATTGGCGCCCTGTCCTGGGTGTATCTGCCCAGAGCCCAAGACATTATCCCCTGGATGGCCATGGAAACACCCCCCCCCAGTGACTGTAGTAGAAAATTAAGCAGAAGATACCATACTTATTTAAATAAATGCTAATGCAATATATATAAATAATTTTGCTTGTTTATTATTCAATTTATGCAAGTGTCAATCCCCTGACTTCTATAATAAATTTACAGACAATTGGAGAACTACTCATCACCAGGATGTGAATATTTCTGGTTTCAAATTAGATAAATGTTCTACAATTGAATGGATTGTTAAAAAGATGTAGCTAAATATCTGGTATCATTAGGTAACACATTCTTTGTAATGAGCACATTTAAATATATTTTTTCTAAAATCTTTCTTAATTTTTACTTTTTATCTTTACATTACTTTTAGGACAATTTTTGTGAAAATTTGTAGTATATATATACACAGTGGGTTGCAAAAGTATTCATACCCCTTGAACTTTTCCATATTTTGTCACATTACAACCACAAACATAAATATATTTCACTGGAATTTAATGTGAAAGACCAACACAAAGTGGTATACAATTGTGAAGTGGAAGGAAAATTATACATGAATCAACATTTTTTTTACAAATAAAAAACTGAAAAGTGCGACGTGCAAAAGTATTCAGCCCCCCTGAGTCAATACTTTGTGGAGCCACCTTTTGCTGCAATTACAGCTGCAAGTCTTTTAGGGTATGTCTCCACCAGCTTTGCACATCTAGTGACTGAAATTCTTGCCCATTCCTCCTTGCAAAACAGCTCAAGCTCAGTCAGATTGGATGGAGAGCGTTTGTGAACAGCAGTTTTGAGATCTTGCCACAAATTCTCAATTGGGTTTAGGTCTGGACTTTGACTGGGCCATTCACACATGAATATTCTTTTTTTTTTAAACCACTCCATTGTAGCTCTGGCTTTATGTTTAGGGTCGTTGTCCTGCTGGAAGGTGAACCTCCGCCCCAGTCTCAAATCTTTTGCTGACTCCAACAGGTTTTCTTCCAAGATTGCCCTGTATTTGGCTCCATCCATCTTCCCATCAACTTTGACCAACTTCCCGGTCCCTGCTGAAGAGAAGCACCCCCAGAGCATGATGCTGCCACCACCATATTTGACAGTGGGGATGGTGTTTTCAGAGTGATGTGCAGTGTTATTTCTCCGCCACACATAGCGTTTTGCATTGTGGCCAAAAAGTTCAATTTTGGTCTCGTCTGACCAAAGCACCTTCTTCCACATGTTTGCTGTGTCCTCAACATGGCTTCTGGCAAACTGCAAACAGGACTTCTTATGGTTTTCTTTTAACAATGGCTTTCTCCTTGCCACTCTTCCATAAAGACCACATTTGTGTAGTGCACGACTAATTGTTGTCCCTGTGGACAGTTTCCCCCACCTGAGCTGTGGCTCTCTGCATTTCATCCAGAGTCACCATGGGCCTCTTGGCTGCCTCTCTGATCAGTGATCTCCTTGTTCGGCCTGTAAGTTTAGGTGGACGGCCTTGTCTTGGCAGGTTTACTGTGGTGCCATACTCTTTCCATTTCCGGATGATGGATTGAACAGTGCTCCGTGAGATGTTCAAAGCTTTGGAAATCTTTTCATAACCTAAGCCTGCTTTAAACTTCTCCAAAACCATATTACTAACCTGTCTGGTGTGTTCTTTGGACTTCATGATGCTGTTTGCTCCCCAATATTCTCTTAACCAACATCTGAGGCCGTCACGGAGCAGCTGTATTTGTACTGAGATTAGATTACACACAGGAGGACCCTTTTGAGTCATTAGCACTCATCAGGCAACTTCTGAATGCAATTGGTTGCACTCAGGGAAAAGGGGGCTGAATACTTTTGCACGTCGCACTTTTCAGTTTTTTATTTGTAAAAAAAATGTTGATTCATGTATAATTTTCCTTCCACTTCACAATTGTATACCACTTTGTGTTGGTCTTTCACATTAAATTCCAGTGAAATATATTTATGTTTGTGGTTGTAATGTGACAAAATATGGAAAAGTTCAAGGGGTATGAATACTTTTGCAACCCACTGTATATCACACACTCACTCACACACACACTCTATATGGGGCAATTTGGAGAATTCAATTGACTTGATCCATATTTTTGCACTGTGGGAGGAAACTGGAGAACCCGGAGGAAACCCACGCGGACACGGGGAGAACATGGAAACCACCCAGATGGGGATTCGAACCGGGAATTCCTAGCGCTGAGAGGCGAACGTGCTAACCACTAAGTTATTTGTATAACTATATATATATTAGTTATACAAATACCAAGGTATAACATGTTACACTAAACAAGCTTGCATGTTTGCCAATCAAACCGGACCCAAACAAACTTTATTTACGTTTAGAAACCAAATCCCTGTCTCAGGGCCTAAACTTGTCTTTAGTTCACGTGATGTTATTAGAGTAGCAATGTGCTGTAGACTGTAGGACAGCTGTTCAAGGAGGGTAATTCCCTCACACAGTGTGAAGGTCAGAAGATCTATGCTATTATCTAGTTTGTCTAGAGGCTGTTTTCCATGGTTGTAACCAGTACTTTAATTTAATTAAAATTTTATTTAATGTTTTAATTTAAAAAAATATATATTTTTTCTTCTGTTTATATTATCCCTCTGTGTCTACCAGCTCACAGTTGTTCTCCTGCTTGTTTAAATAAATATTGTTGCTCTGTTAGCCTCTCTCTCTCTCTCTCTGGATGCGGTCTCCTCAGTTAAGTTCAAGTTATTTATTTATATAGTGTTTTTTACAACAGTACATTGTCACAAAGCAGCTTTACAGAATGAAAAGCCTTTAAACCCCCAAAGAGCAAGCCGAAGCGACAATGGCAAAAAATAAAAACTCCCTTTTATGTTGTTGTTATCTCCTCCTAGTGGCAGGGTAGCGCTTTATCTTAATTTCATTTTAGTTTCTATGATAGTGGATGCATTGTGTTCATGACAACACCAAAATTAAAATGGTACAGTGTTTTCTAAATTATTGGCACAAGTCTCACATTAAGTTGTTCTGTTGGAAAGGCTCCAATTCCCACTCTTGTGGTGTAGGCTTTTGATACGCCATACACATCTCCAATGTTGGCCGGAGGGATGCCAAGGCCAGTGCACACACCACCAACAGTACAATTGGATGATGTCACAAATGGATAAGTTCCTAGAGAGGACATAACATATTTTAAGTTGATATGTAACTGCCAAACATATTGTGTACACAAATTACTTTACTTATCTAGGTTTACTTACCAAAATCAATGTCGAGGAGGGCTGCATTTGCTCCCTCTACAAGGATTTTTTTTGGAGGTCCATGAATCGCATCATACATGAAATATATGCCATCTCTTACCATGGGTCTTATTCTGTCTGCATAGTCCTAACAAATATACCAAAGTGAGTTGAGATGAAAAAATTCATACTTTTTGAATACACAAATTCAAATTCCGATTCAAATTTCAAATTTAATTGACCTTAAGTTTTTTCAGTTCTCCCTCAACATCCACTTTAAGAGCTGGGTACATGGACTGGTACTGCTGCGCGAGATTTTTAAATCTAAACAATAAAATGTGATCCATCTATATTCAGTTTCAGTTGGGCCCACAATTGAACAGTAATTCATAAACAATATTCAAAACATGCTGTAACATTACTTGGTAGAAAACTCTTTGAAATCTGCCAGTAGGTCACAGATGCGAAGTCCAGTTCGCGATGCCTTGCATGCATACGTAGGTCCAATACCTTTCTTGGTTGTTCCAATGCTGTAATAAAATGTTAGGTTAAAATATGATGATGCGCTTACACCATTTTACATTAAATTTTAGGACTTACTTCTTGCCTTCTTGTGCTTGCCTTTGCACTTCTTGCATTCCATCCACAGCCTGGTGGAAATCAAAAACTAATGAACAAAATTTTGGGTTAATAACATTTTATGGCCGCAATAATTCAAGCAATATATCTGTTCTCTTGTTTCAGTTCTATATAATACTCAAAAGTTACATGTTGTCCTGTTGAATTCAAAACTAGTAAGTGTCTTAAGGTAAATTTTGCCAGATAGTCTATTTAAAATTAAATTGTATTTAAATTAAGCAAATAAATGACTTAGTATCTGGACTCAAATAAATAAGTTAAGCCAAAACTAATCGAATGTTCTGTTACTGCCACATCTTAGATGTATGCAGTGTAATATTTATGGTTTGTTATACAGACTAAACCGCTGTATCAGTGACAACAAATCTAGTTTGGAATAAGCATCACACGTGTCTTATTACAACAATAACCATTTGCATCATTTTACATGGGAATCTAAATGGGAAACAAACATAAAAAAATGTTATTGTGAGTTAAAACATGAAAAATAATACATATCATACCTATGTGAGCTCTATCAGAAATTACAAGTCTTTTCTCCCATCCCTTTAAGCCTAACGATAAAAAGACAAAATTTATTTATATTACATCACCACAATAATAAACAAACAAAAACGTGTTCATAGAATAAACATTAATTGTGGGATCTTTAAATTAGAAAGGAAATGCAGAATGACAACAGACTGTGATTGAGACTCGAGCATGTTGTCAAACTTGATCTATTTAAACACACGTTACACAGATAACTTTCAAAGCAATAAATGTTAGACCGTTTCTTGTTATTTATAAGTAGTAAATTCAATAATAACTCACACTAACTCTACTTTACCTTTTTTCTCATTTTTGTCAATTTCCTCAAAAAGGCCAGGAAAATGAACGACTACTCCATTACCTGTAGACAAACACATGAAAGTTAGATTGTTAGGACATAAATCATTATTAAAGTATTCACTATTTACTGTGGTGTTGCAACTGTAGTACTAATTTAAAAAACTAAACACCAATCATAAATAGCAGTTTCAATACACTTCAATAATTCACTCTAAAGCATTTTATGCATTATAACCTACATAATTGCCTATGTCGTCACTTGCAGGAGGTTGCCCATTCTCCCAGGCTCAAAATATTTTTCTTGCAGAGAACTTAAGTCTACCTATTTTTGCAATTTATTCATCTTATTATCTTCTGCTGAATCATGTACAAGGGTCACGAGCAGGTTCCACATGCCCATCCAGAAAAAAACATTTTGGACACTGGGCAAATACACCCCAGACAAGGTGCCAATCCATCACTGGGCACACACTCACTCACACAAACAGACACATACTATAAAATGGCAATTAATATATGGAGAATCAAAGCAAGTCAATTTACATTAAATCCATGTTTTTGAACTGTGGGAGGACACCGAAGAACCAGGAGAAAACCCACGTGGACACAGGGAGAACTCCTCACAGATTGGGATTCAGCACTGAGAGGCATACATGCTAATCCTTTTTTTATTCCAAGCTTATATTATATATTTATATTTTATACTTAGGGCAGCATGGTGGCTTAGTGGTTAGCGCTAGGGATTCCCAGTTCAAATCCCAATCTGGTTGGAGTTTCCATGTTCTCCCCATCTGTGTGGGTTTCCTCCGGGTTCTTTGGTTTCCTCTCACCGTCCAAAAACATGGATCAAAGTAAATCGAATGCTCCAAATTGCTTGAGTGAGTGAGTGAGTGAGTGTGTGCAATAGATTGGCACCCTGTCCTGGGTGTAACTGCCCAGTGTCTGAAAATGTCTCCCCTGGATGGGCATGGGAAACCCAGTAATTAGGACAACTTACCAATAAGTGATATGCATTTGGTGCTAATGATGCCACTAGGAAGTAGATGAAAATCATACTCTATCCCATCAACTACTACAGTGTGGCCAGCATTGTTTCCTCCCTGTAAAAAAACATAGCTGTTATGATATGCATTTAAGAATTTGAGTGATCTAAGGTCTGCCTTTTGTCTACTTGTTCTCAGAATTTTTCGCCTGAAACCCCCCCCCCCCCCCCAACTTTTGTTATTTTTAAAATCTATTTCAGACAGAACAGACAAGTAGCATAGGTAAGATATGAATAGAACATTATTTGCTTATTGGCATGATTTTACATAGTCAATATAACTTAATGCAACATAGTGCTAATGTCTGTGTGATAAGATGGTAAATAGCATGCAATTTGATGTCCATGATCACTACTTAATATACAATATACAAATGCTATGTGGTAAACCAGCCTATAAATGTTGGACTGCAATTTTGAAGTCGCGTTGGTGTTGTCTCTTGATACTTTTTTAAGAACTATATGTTCTACTAATGTTCAAATCTGAATTATGTTAAGCATGATAATAAATGTTGTGCCGATCTACTTATGTTGTCTGGGTTGTGACAGTCACCAATCACCTTACATTTTATTTTCATTTCATTTTAAAAGTGAACTAAATCTGGACATCAAACATGAGTTTCACATTACACTCCCTCTGTTGCCTACCAAACCCTCCCCACCTCAAAACATGATGCTCACACACTAAATGCTGTGTCAGTCTTTGGTTCAATTAGTTTTTCTTTAAATGCCAACATGAACATATAAAAGTGAAAACAAATCAAAGAAACATTGTGGTGTCCAATAAAACCAAATTGGTAAAAATACAATTATGATTATGATCAGTACCACATGCCTAAAACAACATTTAAAGTGTCTGAAACTTACTGACAATGAGCAGCACATCACTTTAAAACCTCATTTACAGCTTAATGCATTCTGTCTGGATGCTAACTTAAAATAAGAGTTTGTCGCTTGATTTTTTTCTCAGACTTTGACCTTGTTCAAACTGGGGGCTGAGGGAAGGACCTATTTTAAAAAAACTGCAAAGGGGGTTCACTTACTCTTCGATCTAAGTGTATGACTTGGCCTTCTCACATGTCAAAGCCAGCCTGAGAATGTGAACCGGCCTTAGTTGTAGGGGTGGAGTTCAATGCTGGGACTGACATTTACAGTTGATACTGACTGAATGTTTAAATAGTGACAGAGTGGACTTTCATTTAAGCACAGTATTAAATCAATTGAAGCTAAGTGCAAGAAAAATAAACTTGCAACGTTGTCTATAGGTGTTCCACAAAAAATGAATATTAAATGAATAATGACATGTTCTGCAATATTCGTTCTAAAAATACAATTACCACTTCATGTTTAAATAGTGACAGAGTGGACTTTCATTTAAGCACAATATTAAATCAATTGAAGCTAAGTGCAAGAAAAATAAACTTGCAACGTTGTCTATAGGTGTTCCACAAAAAATGAATATTAAATGAATAATGACATGTACTGCAATATTCGTTCTAAAAATACAATTACCACTTCATAATTACAGATATTTAAAAATCTTCAAAAAAAATCTTCAAAAACCTTCCTACCTACACATTAAAAAAAGTTAACTTTAAGATGTGATTTTGGAGAAAGTGTTGGTGGTTAAGCAGGCATAAACTCACTTGGCATCTACAGACGATATCAGACTCGGTGGCCAGCAGATCCACGACTTTCCCCTTGCCTTCGTCTCCCCATTGAGCTCCAAGCACGACCGTTACTTTATTTCCAGCCTCTGCTCGCGGCCGTTTGGATCCCGATGACGGGTTTTTGGTGTTGTGGTTATCGGTTGCTGAGCGGTTCATCGACATACTTCTGTCAAACTGACAAAGTCGTCCTCGGACAGAGCGTTACCGTCGCCTTCAGAGAGCAGCACTAACTGAGCGCTGTTCTGACGTGCGCATGCGCATTCATGTACAGCCAGCTTCGCCGGTGACTGGAGACGAACTGAAGAAGAGACGACTGAAAGCCAATTCCCGCCACTAAAATAAAAAAGTCCAGCGGGTTCTTTTTGTCATTATTACAGTTTTTTTTTGTCATTATTAAGTGGCTAGATACTAAATTGTTATTTTGAGATACTAAGTCAATATTTGGAGATACTGTGTTGTTATGTTGAGATACTATGTCGTTATTTTAAGATTTAAAGTAGTTATTTCGAGATACTAAGTCGGTATTTTAGGGTGGCACGGTGGCTTAGTGGGTAGCACGTTCGCCTCTCGGCGCTAGGGATTCACGGTTCGAATCCCTATCTGGGTGGATTTTCCATGTTCTCCCCGTGTCTGCGTGGGTTTCCTCCGGGTTCTCTGATTTCCTCCCATAGTCCAAAAACATGGATCAAGTCAATTGAGTTCTCCAAATTGCCCCATATAGAGTGTGTCTGTGCGAGTGAGTGTGTGCCCAGCGATAGACTGGCATGCTGTCCTGGGTGTATCTGCCCAGCGCCTGAAACGTTCTCCCCTGGATGGGCATGGGGAACCCCCGGCGACCTAATATAGGATAAAGTTAATCAAGATAATGAATGAATGAATGAAAAATAAGTCGGTATATTGAGATACTAAGTCATTATTTTGAAACGAATTGACGCCCATTCCCACCACTAAAATAAAAAAAGTTCTTTTTGTCATTATTACAGTTTTTCTCAGTTGCTAAAACACTAAATCCTGTTGTCTGAACCAAATGCTCAGTTCCCTGAACCAATTTATTAAAATTGCTACACCCAGTTAGACACAACATGCAGACCTATTTTCACCCACTAAAACACATTTTGCTCTGTAATTCACTTGGGTTTTACAATGATAAGCACAGGTAGCAAGTTTGAAACACAATAAAAGCACATGTGCGTCAACTTAAACACAGCAAATCAAATTTGATCACATGTTTAATGAAGTGATCAAACTAATACAAGCCTGTGCAAGGAGCTGAATATGGAATGGAGAAACAATCAGAGAGGGGGTGTAAGAGTAAAAGTAAGAGGGGATAGAAGAGGGTACATAAGAAGTGGAATGAGAAAAAGAACAATTATTTCAGATGAAATACGGGCAACTGTAATAGATCTTGTTCTTGTCCACTGTTTGACAATGAGGGAAGCGGAACTTCGAGTTCAGCCCAACCTAAGTCGATTCACTGTGTCCACCATAGTCTGACGTTTCAGAGAGGAGAACAGGTAATTGCTTTGATCCTTATTTGCATGTTTACAAAATGACTCAATATGGTTCTGTAAAAAGGTATTTCATTATAGGACTGAATTGGCCTATATTCTTTGTAGGCCTAGTACTACATGTACTATTTTGTAACTGCACGATTTGTTTCTATTTTTTGTAGAATCGCAAGACTCCCACATAATGGAAGGAGGTCATCTATGTTGAAAAATGTCATCACACTGCGTAAAATACAGCAGAAAATCTTTGAAGACCATGTGAGTTTTGAAGGCATCGACGGTGTTAGCCTTTCCACCATTCATTGTATCCTAAACCACAACAGTATGAGGATGAAGCAACTGTACAGAGTACACTTTGACCGTAACTCGGAGAGGGTCAAGGAGCCAATCTCTTTCTGTACCACTTACAAAACTACACATATTTTTCCAGAGAGTGTTTCATCTGGATTCCTTATAACAACCCAATGAACACATTTATATGGATGAAGGGAAAAGAGGAGAGAGATGAAAGGAGGAGGAGAGGCTGGAATGTGATTGGCCAAAGAGGAATTGTTACAGTACCTGGCCAGCATGGTGGGAATGCAACATTATGTGCTGCCATCAGCAACAATGGGGTTATCCACCATCATGCCACATTGGGGCCACACAACACTCAACATCTCCTGACATTTCTGAGTGATCTTAGAGATATTGTTTTAGGCCGTCAGCAGCAGGATCATGAGCATCCTATCTATGTCATGTCATTGTGAGTTTTCATCGTGCCATCCCGGTCGGACAGTGGTTCAATATCAACCAAGAATTCCTGAATGTTTTCCTTCCACCATACTCGGCTTTCATCAACCCAACAGAGGAGTTCTTCTCTTCATGTCATTGGAAGGTTTATGACTGGCAACCCTACACCAGGAAAAATCTCTTGCAGGCCATAGAACTGGCCTGTAATGACATAGGTGTGGATGCGTGTCAAGTGTGGATCCGTCATACTAGGAGTTTTTTCCCCACACTGCCTGGCCAGAGACAATATCGCCTGTGATATAGATGAAGTCCTGTGGCCTGACCAGCATGTTGCCATGATGCTGTAGAGCAGATGTTGTGTACACATTTGTTGTAGTGTATACTGTGTTTTTCTTTGTGTGTGTGTGTGGTGTTTTTTACTGTAAAATTAAAATGCTAATTAAGAGTTTTGTTCTGAAAATGTTTTTTTCCTTTGTTAAAAATAAACATTTCAAAGGCTTCATAATCTTATCCTTGTGTTTTCTTTTTTCCCTGTTGTGTGTAATTACTTCTCAGTAGTGTTTGTTCTTTTGTTTTATTTGAGGTCTGATTTGACAACAATGTTTGGTTGTGAGCACAGTTTGAACTATTTGGAGGCTAGAGTTTAGTTCTGCTGGAAGAGTCAGAGGTTCTGTGAAAGTAGTTTGAAAATTGGGTTTTGTGTTTACAGTTTGGAGAAATGTATGATTGTTTCAAGAAATGTGTTTTAGCAACTGAGAAAAAGATGCTATCTCATTATTTTGATATACTAAGTCAAGATTTTGAAATACCAATCATTATTTAGAGATACTAAGTCTTTATTTGGAGGCACTATGTTGTTATGTTTAGATACTATGGTTATTCCACGATACTAAGCCAATATTTGGAGATACTATGTTGTTATGTTTAGATCGTATGCCATTATTTATACAAAGTCATATTTTGACAAAGTCATTATTTTGACATATTAAGTCGCTATTTTAAAATACTAAATCATTATTTGGAGATACTAAGTCTTTATTTAAATATAGTTATTTTTTTTTACTAAGCCGTTATTTTGAGTTGCTAACTCATTATTTTGACATACTAAGTCAGTATTTTAAGATACTAAGTCAGTATTTTAAGATATAAAGTTATTATTTTGAGATACTAAGTCAGTATTTTGAGATACTAAGTCGTTATTTTGAGATATTAAGCTGTTATTTTGAGATACTCATTATTTTGGCACACCAAGTCATTATTTTAAAATTCTAAATCATTACTTAGAGATGTTAAATTTTTTATTTAAGATTAAGTTTTTTTTTTTTTTTTTACTTATTAATACATTATTTTGAGATACTACTAAGTCGTTATTTAGGGATAATAAGTTGTAATTTGGAGATACTATGTGATTATTTTGAGCCGCTGGTTTGAGATACTAATCATTATTTTGACATACTAAGTCGTTATTTTAAAATATAAAGTATATTTTTTTAGATACTAAGTCATTATTTTGAGATACTATGTCCTTATTTCGAGATACTGTTGTTATTTTCGTCTGCGCCGCCCGTATTTGACACAGGACCTCTGAACAATACCTTTTCACCCAAAAATAAGTGAAAAATCACAGTAAATTAAAACATGCCATAACTTACAACAATAGTTCACAAGTTTAATGCTGACAAGCTGCCTTGACGTATCGAGTATCGAGTACAAAATTTTATTGATAACTCAAGGTGCTGGTTTACTCTTAATAAATAAAATTACTGCTGATGGAAGAGCATTCTCCCACAAGGCACCTCAACTTTGGAATAGCCTTCCAGTTACTGTTAGTGATTCTGAATCACTATTAATCTTTAAAAATAAATTAAAAACATTTATTTAATCTTGCGTTTAATTAATCCCCTGTAGATAAAGATGTAGATCTCAGACTTGGCTGTGTTGGGGGGTAATCTGTGATCAGTGTATGCTGGCGTTTCACCTCTTCACCCACCTCATCATTAATGGGGGGGTGTGGCGCTGAAATGACGCTGTTCCTGGGCGCCATCTCAACTATGCAGAGTCTGCAGTATCTGCCTCTTTTAGATATGCTGCTCTAGTCAGTGATGCCGGAGTCACATGTTGCACTGTGTCAATAAATTACTTATTAATTAAATGCCGTGCCTTATCATTAGCTCTAACTGCCTTCCTTGTCTGTTTCTTTTGAGGTGTGACCGGCTTCCTGGAGATCTTCATCCATGGCTCTGCTGACGAATACTGGATGGAACCTGACAAGGCGGTCCTACAGGATGCCCCTAATGGACTCACATATAGTTTTCCAGTTGTTAGTTTTTCCAGTTGTTAAATATCTGTACATAGCTGTCCTACATTGTTGTTGCTGCCTGGCCGCTCAAGGAGGATGAGTCCCCCACTGAGTCTTGGTGCTCCCAAGATTTCTTCCTTAAAAATCAACATAAAAGGAAGTTTTTTTCTTGCCACTGTCGCTTCGGCTTGCTCTTTGGGGGTTTAAAGGCTTTTCATTCTGTAAAACTGCTTTGTGACAATGTACTGTTGTAAAAAGCACTATATAAATAAATAACTTGAACTTGAACTTGATGATGTTTCAATTATTAAGATTAAGTACAACACAAATTTTATCTGCAAACGCTAACTGTAGTATTCAATTTCACATTAATTGCACTACTCTGCATGACTGTCACTCTTTAACTAAAACAGTGTAATTTTTAAAAATATGTTTATAATAGTTGTTTTGATAATAACCACATTCTGGTTGTTATTGGTGTTACATTTTTGTTGCGTTTGCTCTTTGGTCAAATATGGGATCTGATCTTGGCAGATGCAAACTGAAGGATACACTGCTGAAGGCTCCTGTGAGGTCTTCATTCCATCTCAAAGGTAATAACTGATAAAAAAAAACTTTGTTGAACTTAAGTTTAAACCTGTGCATTTAGATTTTCTGCCACAGACCAAATGCATTACAATCTGCAATGTTTTTGTGTCTGCCTTATGACAGACCTGAGACACAACATGTAAGACAATTGATGGATTGAAGCTATTTTGGGAAGTTCTGACCAGTGTCCTTATGAATTTCCTCAGAAGGGGCACTGTCCATTTCGCATCTGGGCTGTGTTTTTCTAAGTTGTATCCCATTTGTATCCCAAAACAACCATTTTATATTTTGTAGAAAGTTGGTGAATAAACAAATTGAGAGTTGTGACAAAAAACATGGAACAAAAGTGCACTATGAAAATAAACGACATACATTTTTCTTTCAGAACTGTATGAATGAAGACAGTCCAACCTGATTGTAAGAGCTACATACATATTCATATACATGCAAACTGTGATGACCCAAGTCTGGCTCTATAGGGTAGCGGCCCTTGTGTGCTTGTGGCACTCCCCCCCGAGTGCAGAGACAACCTAGCAGAACTCAAAGGAGCAGTAAGAGATCAGTTCTGAAGACACCCAGTGGAACTAGCAGCTTCTGGCGGTGAGACGGTATGACTAGAGTGAGAGGATCAGCACGTTTATGGCGGAGTTGACGCTACTGGTGACGACCAGCATATCCTACATTTCTGCACGAAAATAGCTATAGCAGCATGTTCTGTTGAAGCTGCCGGAATCTTTCCGATAAACTTTGTCAGAGGTGGAGCGCACAGAGCTAATTTTTATTAACTATGGAGCTGACTCGAAGACAGCGCAAGGCACGGATGGCGAGTGCTGGCAGCGTGGTAAAAAGGGGCGCGGCGTGAGTGAGAGCAGCTTGGCAGAGCTGGCGTAATACCGAGCGCGGCCCTGCCCAGTGAGAAACGCAATGACCCCCGGACATTTATTGATTCCTATAACATTTTATTTAGTCTGAGCTAGAGGGGTGAATGGCCCCTGCATGGAGTGTGTGGAATGTGACGGATGGCTAATGGAGACCTGTGGCAAAGTCTTGATGGGAGAATGCTTGGCTACGCAAGCAGCACCAGTCGACTTGATCGTGAGGCTGTTGAGGAGGCCGGATGCGGCAAAAGACACTGAGCCACTGCTGGATTTGTGCGTGCATAGTGGCGCTGACATGACTGAAGACATAAGATGGAAGTCGTGTGATTTGTTGTATGAGAAATTTACGAGTTTTTTAAAGACAAAAATAAGAAGAGAAGGAGGAAGAAGTGGAAGAAGAAAATCAAATAAAAAACAGTAGGTTTTTCTTCATGCTTAAACCCCTAATTAAGTATAATTGCTCACATATTACAAGATTGAACAATTTCAAGATTATATTTAAATTAAGGTCACACAATCCAGTCAAACGGATTCAGTGCACACTCACTGATCCTATGATTTTCCCTTTTCTGCCTTTTGAACTCTGCTAACTGTTTCTTTTTCATCTCTTACTTTGCAGTCTGCTCCTTATGATACTTGTTATCCTTTCAAAAATTGCAAAAGGGTATAATTTTGAGTGTCTGTTTGCGAGTGAGTGTCACACAAGTCCACCTGGATTTAAATGCGGCTGCGCAAATACAGCGCAGAGCCGAGGCGCTCTAACGCGCAGAAGGGAGCCAGGCACGCAGGTGGTACGAATAAGGAATATTTATTGAGGGTGCACAAAACACCAAACACACAGGTACAACGGACAGTGTAACATGGCGGCGGGACGTGCGGCGTGCGGCCCCTGCTGCTCGGGCTGGGCGGCGTGCGGCCCCTGCTGCTCGGGCTGGGCGGCGTGCGGACCCTTGACTTCGGGCTGGACGGCGCGCGGACCCTTGACTTTGGGCTGGACGGCGCACGGACCCTTGACTTCGGGCTGGACGGCGCTCGGACCCTTGACTTCGGGCTGGACGGCGCTCGGACCCTTGACTTCGGGCTGGACGGCGCGCGGACCCTTGACTTCGGGCTGGACGGCGCGTGGACCCTTGACTTTGGGCTCGCGCGCTGGCTGGACCTCGGCGGGCACGCACGCTGGCTGGACCTCGGCGGGCACGCACGCAGGCAGAACCTCGGCGGGCACGCACGCAGGCAGGACCTCGGCGGGCACGCACGCTGGGTGGACCTCGGCAGGCACGCACGCTGGGCGGACCTCGGCGGGCACGCACGCTGGGTGGACCTCGGCGGGCACGCACGCTGGGCGGACCTCGGCGGGCACGCACGCAGGCAGGACCTCGGCCGGCGCCTCGGGCTCTCCATCCTGCACACAGAAAACATAAACCCCCGCCGCAACGCCCAAACACATGGACACAAACATGTCAGACATGGGGACGACAGACTGATCATACAACACATATGAGGACGGGGGACACAACACACTCTCACACTCAGGCGGCGGCTCCGGTACCGCCCCCTCGCAGCGCGACCCAGACGCGGCACGGACCGGCGCGGTCGCGTCACGTGACTGCCCCGCAGTCCACGCTTCGCGCTCCGCAGCTGCGCTGTGCGCCCGCTGCGGCTTCACTCCACGTCGTCGCCGCGCTCTGCGTCTGTGTCTCGCCACCGGGGGTTTAACAAACCGGACTGGACCCTCCGTCCAGAACTCCTCAGTGTTGCGGAGGGTGTGTACGGGCAGAATGTGCCCATACAGGTAAGATTCGTCCGCCTCGTCATCGGAAATCTGAACAATGTCCAGACCTTCCTCTGCGCAGAGCGCCTCAAAACCATCCCTCCACATCCATTCCTCATCGGAGTCGCTATACTCCGCCATGACGCTGTTTGAGCCGCTCCCCCGGCTCCGGGACGGCGGGCTCCGCATAACGGCGCACTCGCGGAGACGGCGGAGCGCGCCGCGAGTACGAGGCTATACGGCCCCCCAAAGAAAAATTTAAAAATCACCTACCTGGGCTCTGGACTCCCCAAACGTTGGCGCGTCTTTCTGTCACACAAGTCCACCTGGATTTAAACGCGGCTGCGCAAATACAGCGCAGAGCCGCGGCGCTCTAACGCGCAGAAGGGAGCCAGGCACGCAGGTGGTACGAATAAGGAATATTTATTGAGGGTGCACAAAACACCAAACACACAGGTACAACGGACAGTGTAACATAGAACGCAGACGCGCCCGGAAGACATGAAACCCTGGAACTAAATACCCTCACATATCCCGACACGTGCACAAAACCACCCAATGAACCCACGAAGCTAATTAACTAAAATACCCACACGAGACAGCTAATTAACTAAACACAGGAACACAAACACAGAACCCAAAAACACACAACGGCCGGGAAACGGGTGCCCTAGGCACCCGTTACACTACCCCCGCCCTTACGGTCGCGTAACGAGGGGACGCGACCAAGACAACCCAAAAAACAAACAGTCCTGGGGGGTGGGAGGGGTCGTCCGCCCCTCCTGAGTCGGGCTAGGTAGGCGCCCATCTGTTGATGGGTTTTCTTTTAATATAAAGAAATCTGGTTACCTTGGTGGCTTTTATAAAATGTTCTCGAAATGTTTTAATGTTTTAATAGTTGTCCTGTGGACAGGTTCTCTTAACTGGGCTGTGTATTTCTGCAGCACCTCCAATGTGACCATGGGTCTCTTGGCTGCTTCTCTAATTATTGCTTTTCTTGCCTGGTTTAGTTGGATGGCCACAAGTGGGTACATTTGTATTTTGCCATACTTCTTTAAACTTAAATGCATAGCTTGAAATATATATACAGAGGGCTGAATATAAATGCATGCCACTCTATTAAAATTTTTATTGTTTAATTTTTTGTCATTCTCTTTTAATTTTACAATTACCTGCTATTTTATTTGACCCATTGTGTTGGATTACGTAAAATGTGTTTAATTGTGGTTAAAAAAAATCCTTGTGACCTAAAGGTCCCTGGTTTGATTCCCGGTCCCACCAAGAACCATGGCTGAAGTGCACTTGGGCAGGGCACCTGACCCCAATTACTCCCTGGGTGCTGTATTCAAGGCTGCCCACTGCTCCGGGCATGTGTACTCACTTCACCAGTGTGTGTGTGTATTGGATTCACTGTACAGATGGGTTAAATGTGGAGGAAAAATTCCTCTGTTTGTATCACAACCCTCAATGTCCTCTGGGAGATTCAGAAGTTTAGGACGGTTCAGTTCTGCTTCCTGAAAAAATAAATTTTACTTCACATTTATCACCACAGAACTGATAGAATTAATATTTTGGAAAATGCAGTTCAAAATGATATTTCTCAATACCAGAATGTTTTAACCCAGGAAAATCTACTGTTAACAGTAGTGAATAAATTCAAATAGCAAGTACCTCAAGGATGTGACTTAAAAGAGTGATGCAGCCTGTGTTGGCTTTAGTCTCAGCCAGCTTCAGCAGCGAACTTATCTTGAATCCTTCAGTGTTTCCTATACAGGTACTTCTCAAAAAATGTGCATATTGTGATAAAGTTAATTCTTTTCCGTAATGTAATGATAAAAATTTAACTTTCATATATTTTAGATTCAACCACACCAACTGAAATATTTCAATTATTTTATTGTTTTAATACTGATGATTTCAGCATATAGCTCATGAAAACTCTCACAAAATTAGCATATCATGAAAAGGTTCTCTAAACAAGCTATTAACCTAATCATCTGAATCAACGAATTAACTCTAAACACCTGCAAAAGCTTCCTGAGGCTTTTGAAAACTCCCAGCCTGGTTCATTAATCAAAACCGCAATCATGGGTAAGACTGCTGACCTGACTGCTGTCCAGAAGGCCATCATTGACACCCTCAAGCAAGAGGGTAAGACACAGAAAGAATTTTCTGAATGAATAGGCTGTATCAAGTCACCTTGGCAGAGTGCTGGCAGAGTGCTGTATCAAGGCACCTCAGTGGGAAGTCTGTGGGAAGGAAAAAGTGTGGCAGAAAAACGATGCACAATGAGAAGAGGTGACCGGACCCTGAGGAAGATTGTGGAGAAGGGCCGATTCCAGACCTTGCGGGACCTGCGGAAGCAGTGGACTAAGTCTGGAGTAGAAACATCCAGAGCCACCATGTGCAGGAAATGGGCTACAGGTCAAGCCACTTTTGAACCAGAAACAGCGGCAGAAGCACCTGACCTGGGCTACAGAGAAGCAGCACTGGTCCAAAGTACTTCTTTTGGATGAAAGTAAATTTTGCATGTCATTCGGAAATCAAGGTGCCAGAGTCTGGAGGAAGACTGGGGAGAAGGAAATGCCAAAATGTCTGAAGTCCAGTGTCAAGTACCCACAGTCAGTGATGGTCTGGGGTGCCATGTCATCTGCTGGTGTTGGTCCACTGTGTTTTATCAAGGGCAGGGTCGATGCATCTAGTTATCAGGAGATTTTGGAGCACTTCATGCTTCCATCTGCTGAAGAGCTTTATGGAGATGAATAGTTCATTTTTTCAGCAAGACTTGGCACCTGCTCACAGTGCCAAAACCACTGGTAAATGGTTTACTGACCATGGTATTACTGTGCTGAATTGGCCTGCCAACTCTCCTGACCTGAACCCCATAGAGAATCTGTGGGATATTGTGAAGAGAAAGTTGAGAGAAGCAAGACCCAACAGTCTGGATGAGCTTAAGGCCGCTATCAAAGCATCCTGGGCCTCCGTAACACCTCAGCAGTGCCACAGGCTGATTGCCTCCATGCCACGCCGCACTGAAGCAGTCATTTCTGCAAAAGGATTCCTGACCAAGTATTGAGTGCATAACTGAACATAATATTTTGAAGGTTGACTTTTTTTTTGGTCGGATAAAATATGCTAATTTTTTGGGTTTTCATGAACTGTATGCCAAAATCTTCAGTATTAAAACAATAAAAGACTTGAAATATTTCAGTTGGTGTGCAATGAATCTAAAATAAATGAAAGTAAATTTTTTATCATTACATTACGGAAAAGAATTAACTTTATCACAATATGCTAATTTTTTTAAGAAAGACCTGTATAACTTCCCTGGCCAAAGAATACATCACCTTAGCAATTTTCTTGGTTAAGAGACAGATTCTTTACTTTTAGAACACATTTTTGTTTAAAATAAAATATTTTAAATTGCTGAAAAATGTCTGATTGCACGCCCAACTTTATATTTTACAGGCAATATGCACGCTAACAAATCAGAATTTGTATGCTTACAGAGTTGAGGAAGTTTCCAACTTTAAAGATAAGCTTGCAGAATATAGGTAGCAAGGTACTTGCTCAGAGAGCTACGAGGGCCCAGGTGGGGGGCAAACACACACAAACACACACACACACACACACACACACACACACACACACACATACACACACACACACACACACACACACACACACACACACACACACACACACACACACACACACAGTTAGGACAGACATGACATGCTAAGTCCAGCCTATAGCAAAAGATAACTATTGTAAACAGTCAATATCTGGATTATCTAAAACATGATGTGTTAGAGTTCCATAGTAACGATATATAGTTAAACATATTTTAAAGAGCTAAACATCAAACACTTGGTTATCTAGGAACAATTTCAAGAACAATTTACAAGAACAATTTCTTTTTTAAAATGGCTACATTTTACATTTTGCAATGTAAGGATTTAATTTACTACAAATTCAGCATTAGTCATTAGTCAAAGCGGTATCGAGCAGTTACTTGTGACTCATCAGAAATATCTGCTCACTAAGACAAGATCTTGTTGACATAATTTTAATACTTAGGTTTATTAGATACCAAAAATAAATCTGATTCAGATAAAAATAAAATCAAGATAAAAACTATACACAAACTATTTTCCTGTCTGTGTCAGGATAAGACAACACAGTGTGTGGACAGATGGCAAATTATTCATACTTACTCTCACATAACATAGAAGCATGCACTCACTCACAGGGCGTGGTAGCTCAGTGGTCAGGGCGTTGGGCTGTCAATCTGAAGGTTGGGGGTTCAAATCCCAGGTCCACTGAAGTTACCAATGTGGGTCCTTGAGCAAGACCCTTAACCCTCATTGCTCCAGGGGTGTTGTGATGAACCCTGTGCTCACCTTGTAAGTCGCTTTGGATAAAAGCGTCCAATAAATGACCAAATGTAAATGTAAATGCACTCAATTCTCAGTTGGTAGCTAGAGTGGAGAGGCATAATGAATGTCAAAATAAAAGTTAATAAATTCATGTAATAATAATAGGTTTAGCAATTCCTTCTGATTGAATGACCCTGCTCTGATTATGTGTTAGGGTTGGGAGTGCCAGGCCACTCCCCCGTTTTATTTTCGGGGTTTTTTCCTTTCCGGGTTCCCGTAGGTAGGGCCCATCCCCTTGAGCTGGGATTGGGTCCTACCTGATCACATGTGGCCTGCTGACTACACTTAAAGCGCACATGCACCCTGAGTCAGCAGGCCAGCAATGTATGTATATATATGTATATATAGGTGTTATGTCGGGTGTCTCGCTATTTTGGTAGTTTTTTGTTAGAGTTTGCTCCCGGCACGTCCCGCCGTGCCTTCAGCGGCGTTCCCGCTGATTTCAGCAATAAATCTCCTCTTTGTTTGCTTACCTGGTCACCTGGCTCGCTTCTTTGAACCACACCGCACCGCGCTGCTTTAAGCAAATTTACATCAAATCTGGACCAATCTCCTTTCTCAATCATGGAGATAAATTCTTAATTAGAGCTTTTGAGAGAATAAAAATTAAATTAGAAAATAGAATAAAATAGATTTATCAATATAAAGTAAATTAATCTACTGGCATTAAAAACGAAGTAAGCTTGTAATGTTCGTTAATCTCAGTTACTTTTACAAAATGGTACACAGCCACTGTAAAGTTTACACACATATCTGGGCTCTTTCTTTGCAGCAGGGACTGGGCCTTCCTCCTTAGGTTCAGCTGATGAAAGACTGAAGAGCTGCTCGATGCGGGTGTAGTTTGGCTCTGGAGGATTATCAGTCTGTGGTGAGGCCCATATACAGCGGCCAAGCCTCATCATTGAATATACTGCATATTTATCTCTCTTAATTTCATTGCCAAATAATGTTGCTTGGCTTTTTCTCAATCAATTAATAACAAAAAGCCAAGTTTAGCAATTTTTTATTTACACACTAACAAGTTAATTACACCACCTTTAAGGATATCTCTATATATAGATTTTCTATTTCTAGTAATGTTTTCAGAACACACTACAATTATAAATTATAAAAAAACCTGTTACTGCTCTGTTTAGTTTCTGCCAGTTAAGTTTCTTCATTCTTAGTGTTGGGTGTGGCACATTAAAAGGTGTCTTGCCAAGAGGAGAAGACACCCCTATGCCTGGTAAAGGTGGTTGTAAAGGCACCCCCATTCCTGGCAAAGGCGATGGAGGAGGTGGCATCCCTGTGCATGTCAAAGGCGGCGGCGGCGGAGGAGGCAGCAGAGGAGGCAGCACTCCCATCGCTGTCAAAGGCGGTGGAGGAGTCGGCACTCCCATCCCTGTCAAAGGCGGTGGCAGATGATAAATCATACTTCGCAAAAGCTTTTTATCTATTGGTTTAAATGGTTTCATACAGTGAGGCAAATAAGTATTTGTATTCTTATAAGTTATAAGAACTTTGCAAGTTCTCCTACTTAGAAATCATGGAAGGGTCTGAATTTTTCAGCTTAGGTGCATGTACACTAGGAGAGACATGAACTAAAAAATAATCCACAAATCAAATAGTTTATGATTTTTGAATAATGTATTTGTGTGTTACTGCTGCAAATAAGTACACATTTGAACACCTGCTAATCAGCAAAAATTCTGGCCCTCAAATACCTGTTTGTCCGCCTCTAAAAACTCCACCTCCACTCCACTTATTCTAAATTTGAAGCACCTGTTTGAGGTCGTTAGATACCTAAAGACACCTGACCACCCCACACAATCAGTAAAACTCCTAACAAAAAGTAAAACTACTAACATGGTTAAGACCAAAGCTGTCCAAAGACACCAGTGACAAAAATGTTAAACTGTACAAGGCTGGAAAGGGTTATGGGGCAATTGCCAAGCAGCTTGGTAAAAAAAAAATTATTAAAAAATAGAAGAAGCTAAATTTGACTGTCAATCTCCTTCGGACTGGGGCTCCATGCACGATCTCACCTCATGGCGTATCAATGAGTCTAATGATCCTTGAGACCAAAATAGAACTTTTTGGTCTTAATTCCGCTCACCTTGTTTGGAGGACAAAAAACGATGAGTACCATCACAAAAACACCATCCCTACTGTGAAGCATGGGGGTGGAAGCATTATGCTTGCGGGTGTTTTTCTGCACATGGAACAGGAAGACTGCACTGTATTAAGGAGAGGATAACCGGGGCTATGTATTGCAGGTTTTTGGGGAACAAGCTCCTTTCCTCAGTTCCAGTATTGAAGATGGATCATGGCTGGGTCTTCCAACATGACAATGACCCAAACAAAAAGCCAGGAAAACCAAGGAGTGGCTCCGTAAAAAGCATATCAATCTTCTGGAGTAGTCTAGCCACTCTCAAGACCTAAACTCTATAGAAAATCTTTGAAGGGAGCTCAAACTCCGTGTTCCTCAGTGACAGCCCAGAGACCTGGCTGATCTGGACAATATCTGTGAGGAGGAATGGGCCAAAATCCCTGTTTCAGTGTGTTGAAACCTCGTGAAATTTTACAAAAAACGTTTGACCTCTGTAATTGCAAACAAAGGCTACTGTACCAAATATTAACATTGATTTTCATAGATGTTCAAATACTCATTCATATGAGTAACACACAAATAAATTATTAAAAAATCATAAATTGTGATTTCCACATTTTTTTATGTCTTTCACAGTGGACAGGTACCTAAGATGGAAATTTTAGACTCCTCAATGATTTCTAATTGGGAGAACTTGCAAAGTCGCAGGGTCTTCAAATACTTAATTTCCTCACTGTAAGTTTGTGTGTAGGGATCATGTCAGCTGTCGTCTGATGATCATTTTAACATAAACTCACATAAGTAATCTATTAATCTATTTGTTAATCGAACTAGTACATACTTTACGTGATGTACTAAGGTTTGATGACCCATGTTACCCAAGCCAGTGGTTCTCAAAATTTTTTGGACCATGTACCACCCATTATCCAAGTACAACCTAATGTCTTTCATCACGGAACAACATATTGCAAACATCAATTACGAGTGAGTGTATATTTAAGCAATAAGATACGAGACGGAATGCACTATTGTGAATAAATCAAGAGGTGTTAATACACGCAAAGTGGAGTGCTGTTACACCTGTATTTATTCACAATAATATACAACCTCGAATGCCTTACTGCTTTTATACAATGATTATAAACCTACTATATTAAAAAAAAAAACAAAGTCTGATTAATGCATTTAGTGAAAACAAAATCGCTAATAAACTAGACTTTGGCAACATAATCTAATTTATTCATTTATTTTGCTCTACAGTTATATGTACTTTACTGTTATTTGCAAATTTGCAATACTTTCCTTTTTTGCACCAACCATAACCACTGATCTGATGTCAACACCACTGCCATACACACAGACATCTTAACACCAAGGACTCTTATGTTCAGATGCTATTCATCGATTTCAGCTCGGCATTTAAGACCATCATCCCCCAACAGCTCATTCCAAAACTGGACAATCTGGGCCTGAAAACATCTAGACTTCCTGAATGGGAGATCACAGTGCAGGTCGGCAGTAACATATCCAGCACCATCACACTGTACACGGAGACCCCCCAGTGATGCATGCTGAGCCCCTTCTATTCACACTGCACACCACCTTACACCTCTGACATTTCATGGTATGGTGGAGGAAAAGGTGTTGTGGATCTTCACTGACGGCCCTGTTAGTAAGGAAGTCCAGGACCCAGTTGCAAATGGGGCTCAGTCCAAGTAGGAAGAGTTTATGGGTCAGGGTCTGAGGGATCATTGTGTTGAAGGCTGATGTGAAGTCCACAAAGCGCATATGGACATAGGAATCCTTCCAGGTGTGTGAGAGCAGTGTGGACCACAGAGGAAATGGCATCATCTGTGGATCCGTTTTTCCTGTAGACTGGTGTGGGTCCACAGTGACGTCGATGGTGGCTTTGATGTGGGTCATGACCAGTCTTTTTAATGCACTTTGTGACAGAGTGAGAGCTCATCTCACCATTGTCCAGAGAGTGGACGTTGGAAAAAAAAATATAGATGGAAAATTTTTTATATATATATATATATATATATATATATACACACACACACACACACGTCACAAACTGTACGTAAAGAGTGGTCTGGAGACGTAGATGCAGAACAGATGTTTATTAATAAGCAAGGCAGAGGTAGGGTAGTGCAGGAGGAGTATTGGTTGAGAGGGGTGTTGCCAACTGGACCCAGGCCGGGGTGTGGAACCTGGAACGGAGGACTGGGCAGAGCACAACACCGAGCAAAAGAACAAACCAATAAAACAAGATACACAGATATAATAAGTACTCTGTAGAAAGAGAACCCTACACTGGCTATGCGTGGTGCGAAATGAGATGTTCAAAGCTTTGGAAATCTTTTTAAAAGCCTAACTTCATGAGCTCACCAATTCTCTTAACAACATAGTCACGGAGCAGCTGTATTTGTACGAAATGAGTAAAAGTCTAGTGAGGTTGTCTTTAGTAGACAAAATAACAAATCCTACGATAGAACTGATAGGCGTGTCAAAGAGAGTGCTAGACCAAACCCTGAAGGAAGAATACGTGCTGAAAGTGCTCAAAGAGATACGGTGAACAGAACGGAACGACGAGCGGCTCAAAACGAAACTGAAACACACAAGGGGAGGGGAGACAGCGAGATGGTTAATACACAGGGGAGAAAACAATGTTAGTTCACCGATAGAGAGATTATTAGTAAACAGATTGGAATCGTTAGTAAGCTGAGTGAACACTGAGACACGGACGCCCTCAGGTGGTGACGTGCCAGCGGAGCGAGCTAGGGTGAGAGCGAACTCCGCCCCAACCGGCCGAAGCCGAACCACCTGAGCGGACGGACAGAGACAACGATCGCTCCCGGGACGCAGGACTCTAGGGACAGGGTGAACACTGGAAACAGAAAGAGGATTAAACAACAAGACACTGGGAGCGACCACAGAGTCACACGGACGTTCACTCATACGACTATACACACTGGCCTAAACACAGAGGTGAGAGCACAGATGCTAACAACTGCTAACACAAACAGACGTACACTCACCGAGACCAGATACACCACAAGACGAACGCAGATAGAACAGGTATAGAATAACAGCCAAAAATCGCTCGGTACGTATGGTAAACCAGGGACAATACTTCGCGTTCGTCCAGTGTGAAAGCAGAGCTTAAATAAGATAAACGACCCATCAAACTAATCAGCCTCACCTGGTGACGGAGCGAAAGCGGAACTAGAAGGCGGGGCTGAGAGAGCGAGTGACAGATCGTGACGGAGAGACAGAAGCAGAACCTGGATTTACTGTATAAACTGTGTGTGTAATATATATATATATATATATATATATATATATATATATATATATATATATATATATATATATATATGATTTTAAAGGAAAAATCAAAAAATGTCTTTAAATCAAAATGTCTATAGAATAATACACTAAAACATAATTATCTGGGAGTTTGTTTACCAAGGTCTCAGTTGCTATACAAATACAATAAAATACAATTGTCAATAAAATGCATTTAATGAATGTACATAACATTAATTACATCTGTAATTAAATTAAATTGTATATAGAAATTATTTAAATAACACCAGACAACTGAAATTTGTAAGTAGTTCTTAAAATGCGCATATGCATCCAAGTTGCCCATTTAATACCATGGTGCACAATATAAGTGCTAAGACAGCTTGTCATAATTTTTCTTGTCTTCATAAACACATCAAAACACTTAAAAAAGCATCATATATTTCATGAGGATTATGCATGGTCCTAATTCTAAATCGTGTGCTCGTGATTCAGCCCTTGACTCAGCGTGCTGTATAAGATCAGTGTAATGTAGAGTTATCTGCTAAAGCTGAATGTGACCTGTAATTAAATTTCAGTATAGATAAATGTGACCTGTATTCAATTGTCAGTTTAAACTATTTTGTATATTTTGTAAACCATTTTGTATATTGTAGAACGTTACTGAATAAACAAATTGAGAGTTGTGACAAAACAAAACAAATGAAACAAAAGTGCATTATGAAAATAAATGACATTTTTCTTCACAATTTCATTACACTTCGAAGGTAATAAACCAAAAAAATTATTTATTAATCTTGCGGCGATCCCGGGAGTTCAAGCTGCCTGAAAATGGTCTGGAAAACATGACCGTAGGAAGTAAACTGTGCTGTTGTGAATGTAGACGTCAGCCATACCCAGGTAGTGTCATACACATATATATATATATATCCATCCATCCATTATCTTCCGCTTTATCCTCTACTAGGGTCGTGGGGGGGGGTTCCGCATGCCCATCCAGGGGAGAACGTTTTGGGCACTGGGCAGATACATCCAGTACAGGGCGCCAATCTATCGCTGGGAACACACTCATTGACACAGATACACACACAAACATACTCTATATGGGGCAATTTGGAGCATTCAATTGACCTTGATTCATGTTTTTGAGCTGAAAAGCTGCTCATGAATATTCCTGTAAAACTTAATAGTCTCTGGAGTAAAGCTTCATCGCTTTCCTCTCGTTTTTCTTTTTCGAGGCCTCCCTACAAAGAGAATACATGAAAAAAAAAATAGAATTCAGATTTTAAGCTCACTGGACCTCACTTGATTTTTAATTAATCAGAAACCAAACAGGAAAAAGCAATTAATAATATGTCATTGTTTCATGTGCGGCATTATTTTCAACTTGTGGCTGAGCCCAAATGTCAATGAGACATTTCATTCAAGTAATTTGTGGATTTGTAAAAAAGATCCATCCATCCATCATCTTTCGCTTTATCGAAATTTATTTATTAATCTTGCGGCGATCCCGGGAGTTCAAGCTGCCTGAAAATGGTCTGGAAAACATGACCGTAGGAAGTAAACTGTGCTGTTGTGAATGTAGACGTCAGCCATACCCAGGTAGTGTCATACACATATATATATATATATCCATCCATCCATTATCTTCCGCTTTATCCTCTACTAGGGTCGTGGGGGGGGGTTCCCCATGCCCATTCAGGGGAGAACGTTTCGGGCGCTGGGCAGATACACCCAGGACAGGGCGCCAATCTATCGCTGGGCACACATTCACTCACACAGACACACACACATACTCTATATGGAGCATTCAATTGACCTTGATCCATGTTTTTGGACTCTTGGAGGAACCCGGAGAACCCGGAGGAAACCCAAGCGGACACAGGGAAAATATGGAAACTCCACCCAGATTGGGATTCGAACCGTGAATCGCTAGTGGCGAGAGGCGAACATGCTAACCACTAAGGCACCATGCTGCCCTTTGTAAAAAAAGATGTTTAGCAATTATTTAAAAAACTTATCATTAATTGATGTTAGTAGTCATATTTAAAAAGGAAAAGTCCTCATTTGATTTCTTCAAAGCAAGAGCTTCAAAATAACCCTAAACTTTGTGGTATTAAAATCCAGTGACTATAAAGTGACTAGTGACTATCCAGTGAATATAAAAAAAAAGAATCTTGTATAATTCAGACAAAGGAATTAAGACAAATGTAATCCTGTAAAGCAGGATTACATTTGGTCATTTAGCAGTCAGTTTAATCAAAAGCGATTTACAAGTATCCCAACTGGGTTGAGGTCAGTGCAAAAAGTTAGTACAGCACCTCTGGAGCAATGCGAATTAAGGCTCTAGCTCAAGGACCCACGTTGGTAACTTCAGTGGACCTTGGATTTAAACGCACAACCTTCAGATTGCTAGCCTAACACCATAACCACAGAGTTAATGCCAACATCTGCTTACCATGACTTTATGTTTCAATTATTAAGATTAAGTACACCATGTTTTATCTGCATTCACTTTAACTTTAGTATTCAAATAAACAGGCATGAAAGAAAAATGTACTCCTGCTTTAAGTAGCATTTATCAGACTACTCTGTAGGACTGTTCCTCTTTAATAAAAACAAAGTGCATTTTTTAATCATGTTAGATTAGGCTTGCTTTGATAATTGTTTTGATATCAGCAAGTGAATGTCAATTTAAGCTTTAGAAGGATTACAACAAATTAATTCTCATTTATTACTGCAGACATAACAGAATGTTAGAGTAGTGAGGAGTTTCCACACGAACAGAAGCTCAACTTCTGATTATTATACTTGGTTATGAGGAATAGGCCCTCTTTTCAGTTCTGTTAGTCACATCCAGCCGTGTGACCTACCTTATAGCAACACACAGGACTTTTGATGCTTCCTATGTCCTCCACTGTTACTCCGAACACTGTTGGCTGAAAAATAACAGAAAGAGAATTCCAGTGTGTAAAAAACAGAAGTTTTAAACAATGTAATACTGACGAATAAAAACTACTTTAAATATAAAGGGACTTTAGATTACAAATAATTCAGAAAGACAAAATATGAAATTAAAACCTTACTTAGGGCAGATAATGAAATAAGGGATCCAGTGGGTTCTGAGGACAATGCTAGTTTAAAACACATGCCTGGATTTCCCATTTTCAATAACATTCCTGGTCATTTATTATGTCAAGGGCTTGTCTGTTGGAAGTGGGTTTGGGAAATTCTGCCATGTACAATTTAGCATCTGACGGCTTAAACAGGCAATCGAGGCTTAATATTGTTGCATCAAAGATCACCATATTCCTTAATGAAACATCCTCTTTAAAATGTTTTGCACAATCTTTTGCACCCCAAAATATTTGTCAAGGCTTTTTACTGACAGGAACAGACAGGAACTTGGCAGCATACCATTTTATTATTTGACAAAACCATGTAATGTGATCTTTGTTAGGACAATACATATATAGAATACCTTTTTTATTGGTTTTCTCCTGTCCTTGAATGCACGTTTGTGATTTGGCATCAGGAGGATTTGCAGTGGTGGAGCTTTCCAAGGAAAAAGCTCCATCAGGCACAGAACATATTTGCTGCTCACTACTAGTTGTACAACATGTGTTGCTGGATGTATCCAACTCAGTGATATATATTGATCTCTCTTCTCTTTGTTTGATTGTTGACACTGAATCACTATTAATCTTAAGGCTTTCACCTCCATCAGAATTACTATTCACCTCATGTTTAAAGACACTTCCAGTTTGAAGGACATCATCATTTTCAAGATGGCCACCGTCTTCACTGATCTGGGTGTTATTGGTGTTAAACTTTTGTTGTGTTTGCTCTTTGGTCAAACATGGGATCTGATCTTGGCACATCTGAACTGAAGGATAAACTAGTGAAGGCTCCTGTGAGATCTTGAAGTGAGTTGGGCTGTTCTGAGTGGAGAGGCCAGTCTGGGACGCCTCATTGTTCGGAAAGGTGACTTCCATGTTACTGCCAGATGTTGTAGCTTCTAGTTCTTTTTGGGGGCTGGTGGCAAAAATAAGGGCTTGATTTTCTATACAAGTAACTAGATGAGGAAGAGGAGGTTTGGGAGCTGCACCTAACGTGGCTTTTTCTTCTGCACATTTCACATTTGCCACTGAAAAAGAAAAGAAAGAGAATATTGGAATTGAAAGATGCACTACTTATTAGTTATCTGCTAAAGCTGAATGTGACCTGTAATTAAATTTCAGTATAGATAAATGTGACCTGTATTCAATTGTCAGTTTAAACTCATTCATTCATTATCTCCCGCTTTATCCTCTATTAGGGTCGCGGTGGGGTTCCCCATGCCCATCCAGGGGAGAACATCTCGGGCGCTGGGCAGATAGACCCAGGACAGGGCGCCAATCCATCGCTGGGCACACACTCACTCAGACAGACACACTCTATATCGCTGGGAACACACTCATTGACACAGATACACACACAAACACACTCTATATGGGGCAATTTGGAGCATTAAATTGACCTTGATTCATGTTTTTGGACTGTGGCAGGAAACCGGAGAACTCGGAGGAAACCCACGCGGACATGGGGAGAACATGGAAACTACATCCAGATTGGGATTCGATCCAGAAATCCTTAGCGCTGAGAGGCGAACGTGCTAACCACTAAATTCTGACAACACCTGGTAAAACCAGCAGTGAAACAGCTTCGGGCGGTGTGACTGGAGAAAGAGGATCAGCATGTTTATGATGGAGTTGATGCTACTGGTGACAACCGTTATATCCTATATTACTGCAAGAAAAGAGCTATAGCAGCATGTTCTGTTGAAGGTGCCGGAATTGTTACGAGGCAGAGCGCGCAGAGCTCATTTTCATTAACCATGGCGCTGACTCAAAGACAGCGCAAAGCATGGTGCTGGCAGCGTGGTAAAAGCGGAGCGAGTGAGAGCCCCTTGGCGAAGCTGCCGTAATACAGAGCAGGGGCCTGCCCAGTGAGAAACGCGGTGGCCCCCATAGATTTTTCGGCTCGTATAAAGTTTTTTTTTTTATAATATTTTAAGCACTTCATGCTTAAACCCCTAATTAATTAATTATAATTGCTCACATAATATAAGATCTTATAAGATTTCAAGATTATATTTAAATTAAGGTCACACAATCTAGTGAAATGGGTTCAGTGCATACCATACTTACTGATCTTATGATTTTCCCTTTTCTGCCTTTTTAACTCTTTTTCTGCTAACTGTTTCTTCTTCATCTCTTCTTTTGCAGCCTGCTCCTTATGATACTTGTTATCCTTTTAAAAAATGCAAAAGGGCATGATTTTGAGTGTCTTCTTTTGTACGCGAGTGAGTGAGAAAGTTCTGTTGATGGATTTTCCTTTAATTTAAAGAAATCTGGTTACCTTGATGGCGTTTATAAAATGTTCTCGAAATGTTTTAATGCTGTTAAAGAGTTCATCTAGTGAGAGCTTAGTGGGGTCTTCACACAGATACTGAGCAAGATCTTCTGTCATCTTGTCAGTGTTAGCAAAGTGCTCCTTAAAGGTATTACATACCTGAAGTGTTTCCTACAAAAAAAAGAAAGCATATAAGACAGCTTGTTTGGACATTGTGAAACTAACATTTTAATTTTTATTTTTTTATAATTTTTTTAATTATGGTAGATAATACTGAATGACAGTTCCGGAAAAGAAAAAAACATTCCCACATCTCTAATCTGTTCAATCTGTTCAATAACTGAGAATGCTAAAATGTGTGCAGTTCATTTCAAGACAGTTATTCAGAATAAAATGTCACTTACCTTGATGCTGTTATGAAACTGCCCTTTGATACTGACAACATTGAAGACTTTTTTCTCAGTCTCCCTTAAACGTTTGGACAATGCATTTAGCTCAGACTTCATGGAATCCAGATTTATCCTATAAACAGAAATATCACTTTAAACAGAGCCACAAAATAAATACAGTAAATATTTGAATATTTCATATGTCATAGTTTCGTTTCTTCTTAATGGATACACACTCACGAAAACATTAACTGTACACTCATCATTAAAATATTTAAAACCTAAACCTCAATAACAGCTTAGCGCTCCATTCTATATTCTCAAATTTTTTCCCCAACCCAAATTTTTCCCCAATGGGTCTCTTGGCTGCTTCTCTAATTATTGCTTTTCTTGCCTGGTTTAGGATGCTCATGACTGGGTACAGTTGTAGTTGTGTGTAGTATATACACACTTGTGTGTGTGTGTATATATAGTGCACCCGGAAAGTATTCACAGCGCTTCACTTTTTCCACATTTTGTTACGTTACAGCCTTATTTCAAATTGTATTACATTAATCTCTTTCCTCAAAATTCTACACAAAATACCCCATTATAACCATGTGAAAAAAGTTTTCTTGAGATTTTTGAAAATTTATTAAAATTAAAAAACAAAGAAATCATATTTACATAAGTATTCACAGCCTTTGCTTAATACTTTGTAGAACCACCTTTGGCAGCAACGACAGCCTCAAGTCTTTTTGAATATGATGCCACAAGCTTAGCACACCTATTTTTAGGCAGTTTTGCCCATTCTTCTTTGCAGTACCTTTGAAGCTCTATCAGGTTGGATGGGAGACATCTGTGCACAGCCGTTTTCAGATCTCTCCAGAGATGTTCAATCGGATTCAAGTCTGAAAAATGAACCGTCGCCCCAGCCTGAGGTCAAGAGTGCTCTGGAGCAAGTTTTCATCCAGGATGTCTCTGTACATTGCTGCATTCATCTTTCCCTCTATCCCGACTAGTCTGCCAGTTCCTGCTGCTGAAAAACATCCCCATAGCATGATGCTGCCACAACCATGCTTGACTGTAGGGATGGTATTGGCCTCGTGATGAGCAGTGCCTGGTTTCCTCCAAACATGACGCCTGGCATTCACACCAAATAGTTCAATCTTTGTCTCATCAGACCAGAGAATTTTGTTTCTCATGGTCTGAGAGTCCTTCAGGTGCTTTTTGGCAAATTCCAAACGGGCTGCCTTGTGCCGTTTACTAAGCAGTGGCTTTTGCCTAGCCACTCTGCCATACAGGCCTGATTGGTGGATTGCTGCAGAGATGGTTGTCCCTCTGCAAGGTTCTCCTCTCTTCACGGAGGAACGCTGGCGCTCTGACAGAGTAATCATCAGGTTCTTGGTCACCTCCCTGACCAAGGCCCTCCTCCCCCGATCGCTCAATTTAGATGGCCGGCCAGCTCTAGGAAGAGTCCTGGTGGTTCCATACTTCTTCCATTTACGAATGATGGAGGCCACTGTGCTCATTGGGACCTTCAAAGCAGCAGAAATTTTAATGTATCCTTCCCCAGATTTGTGCCTCGAGACAATTTTGTCTCGGAGGTCTACAGACAATTCCTTTGACTTCATGCTTCGTGTTTGCCCAGTGATCAGTGGAAACAAGATGCACCTGAGCTCAATTTTGAGCTCCATGGCGAAGGCTGTGAATACTTATGTAAATGTGATTTCTTAGTTTTTTATTTTTAATAAATTTTCAAAACTCTCAAGAAAACCTTTTTCACATGGTCATAATGGAGGTATTTTGTGTAGAATTTTGAGGAAAGAGATTAATGTAATACAATTTGGAATAAGACATTTTCGTATGAAAATGTGGAAAAAGTGAAGCGCTGTGAATACTTTCCAAATGCACTGTATATACAGTCAAGCAAATTTTGACTTAAATTTACTTTTATTCGACCAGCAATTTTATTTTTGACCGGAAACGACACAGGCATCTCACAGGAGATAATACAATGATGTAAAAGAGGCATCATTCTGGAAAAAAATATTTCTCAGCTTTTATTTACATTTGAACAAAAAGTGGCATGTCCAAAATTGTTCATACCCTTTGCAATCTGTCATAGTCTATGGGAAAATCCAAAGTTCTATACCATTCCAAATAGTCCAAGCTGTTTTAAAGCGTCCTAATTACCCTGATTCCTTGGGAACAGCTGTTTTAATCAACACAACAGGTGAAAAACAGCAGCTCTCTGCAGTTGGTTTGTGGACAGTCATGGTTAAGACAATGGAGCTCACTAAGGACCTGCGGCTGTGCATTGTGGCCGCTCACAAGTCAGGAAAGGGCTATAAGGCCATATCAAAATGTTATCAAGTTCCAGTGGCTACAGTGCAAAGTATTATTAAAACAAACAAGAAGTCCCGACTGTGGAAAATCTCAGAAGATGTGGTCGGAAGCCAAAAGTGACACCTGTGCTGGCCAGGAGGATAGTGAGAGATGTGATGAAAAATCCAAGGATCACCACCAAGGCCATTCTGGTGAATCTGGGATCTGCTGGTGGGAACATCTCAAGGCAGACAGTCCAATGAACACTGCACACTGCTGGGTTCCACGGACGCAGACCAAGGAGTACGCCACTTCTTCAGAAAAGCCACACAAAAGCCCACTTGACCTTTGCAAATGCTCATCTGGACAAAGAAGGTCTTCTGTTTTATGGTCAGATGAAACAAAAATTGAATTGTTTGGCCACAATGATGTGTCCTTCATTTGGCGTAAAAAAGGAGAATCCTTCAACCCTAATAACACCATCCCCACTGTCAAACATGGTGGTGGGAACCTAATGTTTTGGGGGTGATTTTCAACCAATGGACCTCTTGTACATCATTGTAACAAAAATAAAATTGCTGGTTGAATAAAAGTAAATTTAAGTCAAAATTTGCCAGGAGTATGAATAATTTCGGACTTGACTGTATATATATATATATATATATATATATATATATATATATATATATATATATATATATATATATATATATGTGTGTGTGTGTGTGTGTGTATATATATATATATATATATATATATATATATATATATATATATATATATATATATATATATATATAGTATGATATTGATCATACATCAACTGTAATTATACTAAGATTAAATAAAGGCAATTGGTCACATGGAATTATATTTACATGCCACACAACACTATTTAAATTATTTGTATTTATTATTACTTTTAAAAACCATGGGTTTTCTGTTTTAATTTTACAATTAACTGCTTCTTTGATTTGGCACATTGTGTTGGATCACATAATATGTGGAATGTGGTTAAGGAACCAGCCTTGTGAACTAAAGGTCCCACCAAGTACCATCGCTGAAGCCATCTTCATGGCTGCCCACCGGAATGCACATGTGCTCAATTCCTCAGTGTGTGTGTGTATATATACAGTATATTTGTTTCACTGCACGGATGAGTTAAATGTGGAGGACAAATTCCTCTGTAAGTACGCACAGTAGGCAAAAAAAAATCACTTTATCACAGATACTTTATCAAGTATCTTTTGAGATATTTAAACTGAGGTAGTATCATTAGTAGCACCAGAAAAGAAAAAAAAGCATATCATATTCACCCAGCTGCTTTATCACAACCCTCAATGTCCTCTGGGAGATTCAGAAGTTTAGGATGGTTCAGTTCTGCTTCCTGAAAAAATACATTTTACTCCACATTTATCACCACAGAACTATAAATTTTAAATAGAATTGATATTCTGCAAAAATCTAGTTCAAAGTACCAGAGTGTTTCAACCCAGGGAAATCTGCTGTCAACTGTACTGAATGAATTCACAGAGCAAGTACCTCAATAATGTGATTTAAAAGAGTGATGCAGCCTGTGTTGGCTTTAGTCTCAGTCAACTTCAGCAGGGAACTAATCTTGAATCCTTCAGCGTTTCCTATATAACTTCCCTGGCCAAAGAAAACATTACTTTAGCAATTTGCTTTGTTAAGAACAGATTCTTTATTTTTAGAACAAGCTTTTGTTTAAAATAAATGATTATAAATTGATGAAAATGTAAGTAATCTCTGATTGCACAGCCAACTTTTTTATTTTACAGGCAATATACATGCTTAGAAATCAGAGTTTGTATGCTTACAGAGTTGAGGAAATTTCCAACTTTAAGGATGAGCTTGCAGAAAATAGGTAGCAAGGTGCTTGCTCTGACAGCTATGAGGGCCCGGATTGGGGGGGAGGGCAAACAAACACACACACACACACACACACACACACACACACACACACACACACACACACACACACACACACATGCGCGCGCACACACACACACACACACACACACACACACACACACAGAGAGAGAGAGTTAAGACAGACATGCTATGTCAAGTATTTATCAAAAGATAACTATTGTAAACAGTCAATATCTGGATTAGCTAAAACATGACGTGTTACAGTTCCATAGTTACTCTATATAGTTAAACATATTCTAAAGAGCTAAACATTAAACATTCATTCATTCATTCATTCATTATCTCCCGCTTTATCCTCTATTAGGGTGTCTCGGGCGCTGGGCAGATAGACCCAGGACAGGGCGCCAATCCATTGCTGGGCACACACTCACTCACACAGACACACTCTATATGGGGCAATTTTTGATAATTCAATTGACTTGATCCATGTTTTTGGACTGTGGGAGGAAACCGGAGAACCCGGAGGAAACCCACGCAGACACGGGGAGAACATGGAAACTCCACCCAGATGGGGATTCGAACCTGGAATCCCTAGCGCTGAGAGGCAAACGTGCTAACCACTAAGCCACCGTGCCGCCAATATTAAACATTTGTTACAAAAACATTTTCTTTTTTTAAATGGCTACATTCTATATTTTGCGATGTAAGGACTTCATTTGCTACAAATTCAGCATTAGTCATCACTGATAAGAAAGCGGCACCAAGCAGTTACTTGTGACTCATCAGAAAAATGTGGATAAGGGGCAGTCCATCTGGTGGGGGCGGGGGCGGTGGGTGGGCTGCGGGGCTTGGGGGGGTGGTGGGGGCGGGGCCGGTGTTCTGGCTTCCCTGGGCCTGTTTGGATTCTTGGGTCATCGCCCTGGGCTGTGCGGTCATTCCTCTGGCCGGGCTTGTCGCCGGGGTCTGGCGGGCGCTCGGCTGGGGGTGTCTGCTTGGCTGTTGGTGGTGCTCGGCGGTGGTCGGGGGCGGGTCCTCACCATGGCGGGGGCTTGCCCTGCCGGTCTGGTGCAGCCCGGGCTGTGGGACGGTCTTGCGGGTTCGTGGCTTTGGCCGTCCCCTCCTCTCCACCCTGGAGAGAATGGGTTTACCCTCTGGGTCCGGATGTGGGTTTCCACCAATAGGGGGCGGACGCATGTCCTGGGCCCAGAGTGTGTATAGAGTGTGTATGGGGAGTATGAGTGAGTGTGGCGTCTACTGTATATGTTTACTTCGAATGAGTGGAGGTGAGTATGAGGGTGGGATGGTATGAGTGTGTTTGTGTGTGAATGTGTATTTGTCAGGCTGGGGCCTGGTCTGCTCCCTCTCCTGGGTCATCTAGGGTCCACCTAATGGTGGCCCCCACCTCCGCGTCGCATTCCCCTCCCGGGGGGGTTGTGCCCTTTGCCCTCTGGTGGGCTGGTGGCTCTCGGTTTCGGGGGCTGGGCGCCGGGGGTTGTGCCGGCTGGGCCTGGTGGCTGCCTGGTTGGGTTTGGGCCCCGTGGCCCCGGGGGGCCCTGGCTGGGGGGTGGCGCGCCTCGGGGTCCCGGGCCTCCGTGTCCATGGTCGGATCTGCTCTGGCGTGGCGGGTGCTGGCGGGGTCTGAGGGCTTGGGGCTGCTGACCCCTGGGCTCGGCGGGGGGCTGCTGGGGGCTTCCCTCGGCTCTCCCTTTGGGTCCGTTCGGGGGGGTGGGGTGTGCGGTTGTCCCTGCATTGGGGCCCCTGGGGGCGCTGCGCCTGGGGCCTCCGCGGTGCCTTCGGCCCTGGTCTTCCTGGTGTCTGCCTCGGGCCTTGGGGTCGGGGCCGGGGGTCCCCCACGGTCACTACTACAAATTCCCATTTGGCATTCCTATGGAAGAAATCTTTCAGCTACTTGCATGCTCACAACTGCACACAAACAGGTGTTCAGATCCTGGTTTCTTAAAATTGTCTTTCTTTTCGTTAATTTATAAAATCAATTAAAAGAATAGTTTAAATAAATAAATAAATATATTTATACTGGAAATTGTAATTAATTTTAGTATATGAAGGTAAATGTAGGTATGGATGTGTGTGTATTTATGTATGTGTGTATGTATGTGTATATGTATGTGTGTATATGTGTGTGTGTATGTATATATATATGTATGTATATACGTGCGTATGGGCATATATGTACTTATGCGTAGGCGCGTATATGGATATGCATATAGTATGTAATGTTTATGTAGATATATATATATATGAGCATGTGTATGTTTGTGCATATGTATGTACATGTGTATGTGTATGTGTGTGTATGTATGTGTGTATGTATGTATGTGTATGTATATATATAGATATATATATATGTATGTGTATGTGTATGTGTGTATATGTGTGTGTATATGTATGTATATATATATATATATATATATATATATATATATATATATATATATATATATATATATATATATATATATATTATTGTATTTATTTATTTATTTTCTTTTCTCTTTATTTTTCTTTCTTTTCTCTGTTGGTCTTTTCTTCTTTCCTCCCACCACTTTCGTATACCTCTTTTTTTTCTTTTTTCCTTCTTCTTTTCTGTTTCTTTTTCCATCTCCGTGTTTGCTGTGCAGATATGATCCCCAAAAGAATTTACAATAAAGTTTTAAATATATACCAAGTGGAGCATCATGGAGAAATACCTGTATGCTCCACTTGTAAAATCAAAACTGTTGGGCCTGATTTAGACACTCAGACATCAATCCTGAGTTTCACAGTGCCAGACAGGACACGGAGAAAAAAAAAAAAAAAAAAAAAAAAAAAGAAAAATGTGGTCACTAAAACAAGCCCTTGTTGACATAATTTTAATACTTAGGTTTATTAGATACCAAAAATAAATCTGATTCTGATAAAAATGTCAAGATTAAAACTTTACACAAACTATATTTTCCTGTGGAATTATTTTTGTAAAATCAAATGAGGCCTGATTGTGTGTCAGGATAAGGCAACACAGTGTGTGGATAGATGGCAAATTATTCATACTTACTCTTACACGCCAACTCCAAAATCTGCATTTTAGACTTCAGAATTTCCAGCACAGATGCAGTTTCTTCACATAGAAGCATGCACTCAATTCTCAGTTGGTAGCTAGAGCAGAGAGGCATGATACATTCTAAAATTAAAGTTAATAAATTCATGTAATAATAATAGGTTCAGCAATTCCTTCTGATTGAATAACCACACTTTGATTATGAGTATATGATGATTACCTCGGAACAGCAAGAAGTTTGACATAAAACTGATCCACATTGTCAAGTTCATCTTGTTCACCTTGGAATGATTTTAGGTTGTCGATCTATGGCAATACAGATATAACAGGTAAACAGTGAGGTGGCACAGTGGCACATAAGGTTCTGTGTTTTCTAGCAGGGAGGTCATTTCTGTAAGGAGTGTTGATGTTTCATGTGTTTTTACCAGTCCAAAAACATGCCCAAGTGTGAATGTGTACAGTAATGTGTTTGTATCTGCCCTGCAATGGACTGCTGACTAATTACACAGCAGGATTTGTTGCTCCTGGTTTGATGTGTAACACACCTGCCCTCCAATCTGAAAGACTAAAGTTAAATCCAATATAGCAGCACTCAAAATGAACACAATATTAATGACATGTCCTAACATGTCATCCCTTTACCTCAAGTCTTGTGTCCAAGATTGGGCCACCATCTGCCAAACCGTTTTCAATTTATCAGGCATTTCCTAATTTTTGTGATGCAGTGTATATAATTACCAACCTCATCTTCTTCTGGTAAGAGCTTCAGTAAATGTTTAATCAAATCTACATCAAATCTGGACCGATCTCCTTTCTCAATCATAGAGATCAATTCTTCATTAGAGCTTTTAAGAGAATAAAAATAAAATTAGAAAATAGAATAAAATAGATTTATTAGTATAAAGTAAATTAATCTACTGGCATTAGCAGTTCATTACCATTTGAACCGCTTAAGAAATATCTTCAGATTCAGACTCTTCTTGGAATTAATAAAAGAAATCTACAAAAAAGTAAGCATGTAATGTTCTTTAATCTCAGTTACTTTTACAAAATGTTACACAGCCACTGTAAAGTTTACACACATATTTGGGCTCTTTATTTGCAGCAGGGACTGGGCCTTCCTCCTTAGGGTCAGCTGATGAAAGACTGAAGAGCTGCTCGATGCGGGTGTAGTTTGGCTCTGGAGCATTATCAGCCTGTGATGAGGCCCATATACAGCAGGGATCTGAATCAGGCAGAGAGAAAAACACTGATAAATGTTTCCTTTATTCATGTGCACAGTAATGTACAATGTTAAATAAAGCATACTTAATAAAGGTAGAATAATTTATATGTTTTTAAAAATGAGACACATAACTACCCATGAATTTACCTAATCACACAAACTCTTGCTGTTCCGATGTGGACAATGCAAAGTTAGCTCAAAAAACAAGTCCTGGTTTATACTGAAATCCAAGTGACAAACCACCCTCGCTTGAGCAAAATGAGTAACACTAAGTCAGCTGGCTCTGTAGTGGAGGTATAAATACAAATCTAGATTAATTTGTATAGCACTTTTTGCATTAAAATTTTATACAAATTACATAAATACACATATTTTTTTACATTTTAGAATTAATCTAAAATGGCTGGAAATATTTTTGGCCAAGCCTCATCATTGGATCCACTGCATATTTATCTCTCTTAATTTCATTGCCCAATAAAGTTACTTGGATTTTACTCGATCAATTAAAATAACTCAAGATCATAACAAAAAGTCAAGCTAAGCAATTTTTTATTTACACACTAACAAGTTAATTACACCATCTTTAAGGACATCTCTACATACATTTTCAGAACACACTACAATTATAAATTATTACTTTTAAATTAAAGGGGAATATATATATATATATATATATATATATATATATATATATATATATATATATATATATATATATACACACTATAAAAATATATAATATATATACAATATATAAAAAAAATTAAGGGAACACATAAACAACACAATATAACTCCGAGTAAATCAACCACTTAGGAAGCAACACTGATTGACAATCCATTTCACATGCTGTTGTGCAAATAGAATAGACAACAGGTGGAAATTATTGGCAATTAGCAAGACACACTCAATAAATGAGTGGTGCAGGTGGAGGTATATATACAGGATGTATATATATATATATATATATATATATATATATATATATATATATATATATATATATATATATATATACATATATATCCATTATCTCCCGCTTTATCCTCTATTAGGGTCGCGGTGGGTATATATATATATATATATATATATATATATATATAATATATACAGTTATGGCCATATATATATATATATATATATATATATATATATATATATATATATATATATATATATATACAGTCATGGACAAAAGTTTTGAGAATGATACAAATATTAATTTTTACAAAGTCTACTGCTTCAGTTTTTATAATGGCATATACTCCAGAATGTTATAAAGAGTAATCAGCTTAACAGCAAACATCGTTTCAGTGATTGCTCCATTAACACAGGTGTGGGTGTTGATGAGGACAGGGCTGGAGATCAATCTGTCACGATTAAGTAAGAATGACACCACTGATCACTTTAAAAGGAGGCTGGTGCTTGGCATCATTGTTTCTCTTCTGTTAACCATGGTTATCTCTAAAGAAACACGTGCAGTCATCATTGCACTGCACAAAAATGGCCTAACAGGGAAGAGTTTCGCAGCTAGAAAGATTGCACCTTAGTCAACAATCTATCGCATCATCAAGAACTTCAAGGAGAGAGGTTCAATTGTTGCCAAAAAGGCTCCAGGGCACCCAAGAAAGACCAGCAAGCGCCAGGACTGTCTCTTAAAAGTGTTTCAGCTGCGGGATCGGGCTACCAGCAGTGCAGAGCTTGCTCAGGAATGGCAGCAGGCAGGTGTGAGTGCATCTGCACGCACTGTGAGGTGGAGACTCTTGGAGCAAGGCCTGGTCTCAAGGAGGGCAGCAAAGAAGCCACTTCTCGCCAGGAAAAACATCAGGGACAGACTGATATTCTGCAAAAGGTACAGGGAGTGGACTGCTGAGGACTGGGGTAAAGTCATTTTCTCTGATGAATCCCCTTTCCGATTGTTTGGGACATCTGGAAAGCAGCTTATTCGAAGAAGATAATTAATAATTAAATGGAGATAAGACAGAGGTACTCCTTGTTGGCACCAAGTCTAACCTCTCTAAAGCAAATAACTTTTCCCTTTCTATCAACAGCTGTTTAGTCTCCCTGTCTGCTCAGGTAAAGAGCTTGGGTGTCCTCCTGGATAACACCTTGTCATTCAAATCACACATTAACAATATCACTCGCTCAGCTTATTTCCACCTCCGAAACATAAATCGTCTACGCCCTTCTCTCTCTTCTCACACTACTGCTATTCTGGTTCATAGTCTCGTCACCTCTCGCCTGGACTACTGTAATTCTCTTCTTTATGGTCTTCCTCTGAAATCATTACACAAACTCCAAATGGTTCAGAACTCAGCAGCACGTATTATCACAAGAACTCCTTCTCATCATCATATCTCTCCTGTTCTACATCAGTTGCACTGGCTCCTGGTTACTCAACGTATTCATTATAAAATATTACTCCTCACCTTCAAAGCCATCCATAACCTTGCTCCTCCGTATATCGCAGATCTTATCACGGTTACCTCTCACCCACGATCACTGAGATCTTCCGCCTCTACACACCTGTCTGTTCCCACTATGCGCCTTAGCACCATGGGAGGTAGAGCCTTCAGTAGCTCTGCCCCTAGACTATGGAATGCTCTGCCTCCCGACTTAAGGAAATTGGACTCCATATCACAGTTTAAGTCGAGTCTCAAAACGCACCTTTTTAGAATTGCTTATAATCTCTGATTTTATTTCCTCTATCTTTTAATTTATTTTTTTTACTTAAATTTATTTTACTATGATTGACTGATTGCCTTATTTATTATTGATGTTTTATTGTTTTTTCTTTGTAAGGCGACCTTGAGTGTCCAGAAAGGCGCCATCAAATAAAATGTATTATTATTATTGTATTAAGACGAGGTGAGCGCTACCACCGGTCTTATCTCATGCCAACTGTAAAGCATCCTGAAACCATTCATGTGTGGGGTTGCTTCTCAGCCAAGGGAATTGGCTCTCTCACAGACTTGCCTAAAAACACAGCCATGAATAAAGAATGGTACCAGAATGTCCTCCGAGAGCAAGTACTCCCAACCATCCAAGAGCCGTTTGGTGATCAACAATGCCTTTTCCAGCATGATGGAGCACCGTTTTTTGCCATAAAGCAAAGGTGATAACTACATGGCTCAGGGAACAAAACATAGAAATTTTGGGCCCATGGCCTTGAAACTCCCCAGATCTTAATCCCATTGAGAACTTGGGGTCAATCATCAAGAGACGGGTGGACAAACAAAATGCAAGTATTGATTGTGCAAGAATGGACTGCTATCAGTCAGGATTTGGTCCAGAAGTGGATTGAGAGCATGCCAGGGAGAATTGCAGAGGTCCTGAAGAAGAAGGGTCAACACTGAAAATATTGACTTGCTGCATTAACTCATTCTAACTGTCAATAAAAGCTTTTGTTACTCATAAGATGATTGCAATTATGTTTCTGTATGTGATAAAAACATCTGACAAACACACATAAAAACCAGAGGGCAGCAGATCATATATATATATATATATATATACACTCACCGGCCACTTTATTAGGTACACCTGTCCAACTGCTCGTTAATACTTAATTTCTAATCAGCCAATCACATGGCGGCAACTCAGTGCATTTAGGCATGTAGACATGGTCAAGACAATCTCCTGCAGTTCAAACCGAGCATCAGTATGGGGAAGAAAGGTGATTTAAGTGCCTTTGAACGTGGCATGGTTGTTGGTGCCAGAAGGGCTGGTCTGAGTATTTCAGAAACTGCTAGTCTACTGGGATTTTCACGCACAACCATCTCTAGGGTTTACAGAGAATGGTCCGAAAAAGAAAAAACATCCAGTGAGCGGCAGTTCTGTTGGCGAAAATGCCTTGTTGATGCCAGAGGTCAGAGGAGAATGGCCAGACTGGTTCGAGCTGATAGAAAGGCAACAGTGACTCAAATAGCCATCCGTTACAACCAAGGTAGGCAGAAGAGCATCTCTGAACGCACAGTACGTCGAACTTTGAGGCAGATGGGCTACAGCAGCAGAAGACCACACCGGGTGCCACTCCTTTCAGCTAAGAACAGGAAACTGAGGCTACAATTTGCACAAGCTCATCGAAATTGGACAATAGAAGATTGGAAAAACGTTGCCTGGTCTGATGAGTCTCGATTTCTGCTGCGACATTCGGATGGTAGGGTCAGAATTTGGCGTCAACAACATCAAAGCATGCATCCATGCTTCCTTGTATCAACGGTTCAGGCTGGTGGTGGTGGTGTCATGGTGTGGGGAATATTTTCTTGGCACTCTTTGGGCCCCTTGGTACCAATTGAGCATCGTTGCAACGCCACAGCCTACCTGAGTATTGTTGCTGACCATGTCCATCCCGTTATGACCACAATGTACCCAACATCTGATGGCTACTTTCAGCAGGATAAAGCGCCATGTCATAAAGCTGGAATCATCTCAGACTGGTTTCTTGAACATGACAATGAGTTCACTGTACTCAAATGGCCTCCACAGTCACCAGATCTCAATCCAATAGAGCATCTTTGGGATGTGATGGAACGGGGGATTCGCATCATGGATGTGCAGCCAACAAATCTGCGGCAACTGTGTGATGCCATCATGTCAATATGGACTATCATGTCAATTACTAGAATGGTGTACCTAATAAAGTGGCCGGTGAGTGTATATATATATATACAGTAATATGCAAAAGTTTGGGCACCCCTATTAATCTTAATCGTTTTTAGTTCTAAATATTTGGGTGTTTGCAACAACCCTTTTTGTTTGATATATCTAATAACTGAAGGGCACAGTAATATTAATATTGAAATGAGGTTTATTGTACTAACAGAAAATGTGCAATATACATTAAACCAAAATTTGACAGGTGCAAATGTATGGGTACCCTTATCATTTTATTGATTTGAATACTCCTAACTACTTTTTACTGACTTACTGAAGCACAAAATTGGTTTGGTAACCTCATTGAGCTTTGAACTCCATAGCCAGGTGTATCCAATCATGAGTAAAGGTATTTAAGGTGGCTAATTGCAATCCTATTTTAATCTCTTCTGAAGAGTGGCATCATGGGCTCCTAAAAATCAACTCTCAAATGATCTGAAAACAAAGATTGTTCAACATAGTTGTTCAGGCGAAGGATACAAAAAGTTGTCTCAGAGATTTAACCTGTGAGTTTCCACTGTGAGGAACATAGTAAGGAAATGGAAGACCACAGGGACAGTTCTTGTTAAGCCCAGAAGTGGCAGGCCAAGAAAAATATCATAAAGGCAGAAGAGAAGAATGGTGAGAACAGTCAAGGCCAATCCACAGACCACCTCCAAAGAGCTGCAGCATCATCTTGCTGCAGATGGTGTCACTGTGCATCGGTCAATAATACAGCAAGGAGATTTGCACAAGGAGAAGCTGTATGGGAGAGTGATGCGAAAGAAGCCATTTCTGCAACCATGCCACAAACAGAGTCGCCTGAGGTATGCAAAAGCACATTTGGACAAGCCAGCTTCATTTTGGAAGAAGGTCCTGTGGACTGATGAAGGCGTTATGCATGGCATCAAAAAAACACAGCATTCCAAGAAAAACACTTGCTACCCACTGTAAAATTTGGTGGAGGTTCCATCATGCTTTGGGGCTGTGTGGCCAATGCCAGCACCGGGAATCTTTTTAAAGTTGATGGTCGCATGGATTCCACTCAGTATCAGCAGATTCTTGAGAATAATGTTCAAGAATCAGTGACGAAGTTGAAGTTACGCCGGGGATGGATATTTCAGCAAGACAATGATCCAAAACACCGCTCCAAATCTACTCAGGCATTCATGCAGAGGAACAATTACAATGTTCTGGAATGGCCATCCCAGTCCCCAGACCTGAATATCATTGAACATCTGTGGGATGATTTGAAGCGGGCTGTCCATGCTCGGTGACCATCAAACTTAACTGAACTGGAATTGTTTTGTAAAGAGGAATGGTCAAAAATACCTTCATCCTGGATCCAGGAACTGATTAAAAGCTACAGGAAGCGACTAGAGGCTGTTATTTTTGCAAAAGGAGGATCTACTAAAAATTAATGTCACTTTTCTGTTGAGGTGCCCATACATTCGCACCGGTCAAATATTATTGCTCATTTTCTGTTAGTACAATAAACCTCATTTCAGTCCTGAAATATTACAGTGTCCATCAGTTATTAGATATATCAAACTGAAATGGCTATTGCAAACACCCAAATATTTAGAAATAAAAATGATTAAGATTAATAGGGGTGCCTATGGAAAACATACCTGTTACTGCTCTGTTTAGTTTCTGCCAGTTGAGTTTCTTCATCCTCAGTGTTGGATGCGGCACATTAAGAGGTGTCTTGCCAAGAGAAGAAGGCACCCCTATGCCTGATGAAGGCGGCCGAGAAAGTGGCACCCCCGTGACTAGTAAAGGCGATGGAGGAGGCGGCACCCCCATGGCTGTCGAAGGTGGCGGCGGAGGAGGCAGTGGCGGAGGAGGCGGCACCCCCGTGCCTGTCAAAGGCAGTGGCGGAGGAGGCGGCGGAGGAGGTGGTGGAGGTGGCGGCGGAGGAGGCGGTGGAGGAGGCGGCACTCCCATTGCTGTCAAAGGCTGCGGCGGATGATAAATCATACTTACAACATATATTGTTATACATTTTATGACAAAAAATCTAAAAATCAATGTCTTTACTGCCAAATTACAAATCTACATCTAGTGACCAAATAACAGAATACAGTTTATAAAATACACCAGGAAAATAGTGTATTGTACTGTATATCCATACCATTATCTGCTTTCTTAGTTTCCAACAACAGCAGAGTCCGTATGATAGACAGCAACTCACGCGAGTTTGGAGAGCTACTCACCTACAGTGAAAAGAAGTTTATCAACAAAACAATTTTTGAACATTAAGGATTATGCACAACTTGTATAAATAAATTTCATGTACAAAAAATAGAATATCATGGAAAAAGTTGATTAATTTCCATAATTTATTTATTTATTTATTTATTAATGAAAAAAAATTTTGAATACTGTGGAGAAATCAAATTTTGCAGGGCATGAATGTTTTACACTGAGTGTGACACTAATCATCTACTAAACTGTACAGTCATGGCCAAAAGTTTTGAGAATGACACAAATATATTTTCACATGATCTGCTGCCCTCTGGTTTTTATGTGTGTTTGTCAGATGTTTTTATCACATACAGAAATATAATTGCAATCATATTATGTGTAACAAAAGCTTTTATTGACAGTTAGAATGAGTTAATGCAGCAAGTCAATATTTTCAGTGTTGACCCTTCTTCTTCAGGATCTCTGCAATTCTCCCTGGCATGCTCTCAATCAACTTCTGGACCAAATGCTGACTGATAGCAGTCCATTCTTGCACAATCAATGCTTGCATTTTGTCAGAATGTGTAGGTTTTTGTTTGTCCACCCGTCTCTTGATGATTGACACCAAGTTCTCAATGGGATTAAGATCTGGGGAGTTTCCAGGCTATGGACCCAAAATCTCTATGTTTTGTTCCCTGAGCCATGTAGTTATCACCTTTGCTTTATGGCAAGGTGCTCCATCATGCTGGAAAAGGCATTGTTGATCACCAAACTGCTCTTGGATGGTTGGGAGAAGTTACTCTCGGAGGACATTCTGGTACGATTCTTTATTCATGGCTGTGTTTTTAGGCAAGACTGTGAGAGAGCCGATTACATTGGCTGAGAAGCAACCCCACACATGAAAGGTTTCAGGATGCTTTACAGTTGGCATGAGACAAGACTGGTGGTACCTCTTCTTCTCCGACTAAGCTGCTTTCCAGATGTCCCAAACAATCGGAAAGGGGATTCATCAGAGAAAATGACTTTACCCCAGTCCTCAGCAGTCCACTCCCTGTACCTTTTGCAGAATATCAGTCTGTCCCTGATGTTTTTTCTGGCGAGAAGTGGCTTCTTTGCTGCCCTCCTTGAGACCAGGCCTTGCTCCAAGAGTCTCCGTCTCACAGTGTGTGCAGATGCACTCACACCTGCCTGCTGCCATTCCTGAGCAAGCTCTGCACTCCTGGTAGCCCGATCCCGCAGCTGAAACACTTTTAAGAGACGGTCCTGGTGCTTGCTGGTCTTTCTTGGGCACCCTGGAGCCTTTTTGGCAACAATGGAACCTCTCTCCTTGAAGTTCTTGATGATGCGATAGATTGTTGACTGAGGTGCAATCTTTCTAGCTGCGATACTCTTCCCTGTTAGGCCATTTTTGTGCAGTGCAATGATGACTGCACATGTTTCTTTAGAGAAACCATGGTTAACAGAAGAGAAACAATGATGCCAAGCACCAGTCTCCTTTTAAAGTGTCCTGTGTTAATGGAGCAATCACTGAAACGATGTTAGCTGGTCCTTTTAAGGCAGGGCTGCAATAAAGTTGAAATGTGTTTTGGGAAATAAAGTTCATTTTCTAGGCAAATATTGACTTTGCAATTAATTGCTGTTAAGCTGATCACTCTTTATAGCATTCTGGAGTATATGCAAATTGCCATTATAAAAACTGAAGCAGTAGACTTTGTAAAAATTTATATTTGTATCATTCTCAAAACTTTTGGCCATGAGGTGAGGTGAGGAACAGAATACAAACTGCTTGAGGTTCAGTGTGAAATATCCACAGTCAGTCATGTATTGGGGTGTGATGTCTGGTGTTTGTGTTGGTAAACTCCGGTTTCTTAAATCCAAGGTCAGCGCAACACTCTACCAGTACGTTTTAGAGGACTTCATGAGTCCTGCTGAGGATCTCTATGGAGATGCAGATTTCATCGTCCAGCAGGACCTGTCCACTGCCCATGCCACCAGAAGCACCAAAAACTGGTTTGATGCTGTAATGTTTTTATAATACTTAGGAGTAATACATTGTAATTCATAATAAGTTGAATAGTTCATGTAACAGATGAACTGACTATGTGATGAATGAGCATGGGAAAGAGTAGGAAAGTCCGGTCGCAGGGTGAGCAGGGAGATTTGAATAATGGGTCAGTCCACAATATGTCATAAATTCATACCATTGAGGGGGGCAGAAATCAGGATCAGATGGAGAAGAAGATAGAAATGTTTTGTTGAATGTACAGATGAGAAAAGAGACTTGTTTGGAGGGGCGAGCACACATAGTAGAAGCAAGTCACACCCTCCTGAAGGACTTAAATGGATGAAGTAGTGAACTTTGGGCAGAGCTCTCGGAGGATAGCAACGAGTTGCTATCGTGCATATTTTTATTGTTTTTTTGCACACTGTATTTTCAGTATTATGCATTAAATATTTTTGAGAACATCCGCTGGCTCCTGGCCGCTTATTTGAATGCAACAATGCCTAGGCCATCTGCTTGATGGCCAGCCAACTCGTCGGACCTTAACCCCATTGAGGAAAATGAGGAGCACTAGACCCAACAACAAAGAATAAACATCTTTTCCATGATATTCTAATTACTTGGAAAGGATATATATCCTTTTAAATATCAGATGGACAAAACACAGACAAAAAATGTTTTTCATAATGCAACATACCTGCGACCTACAATTCTGAACAGATTAGGAGTGCGCACACACTGTATCTACAAAGCCACTTAATGATAAAGTATGTTTTGCTTTTTTTTCTGCAAAAATCACATGGAAATCACTTTAATGGAAGAAAATCACTTTAATGGAAAACAAAAGTGCTAAAAAGTTGATACCTATTGATACCTCAGTTGATACCTCAATGATACCTATAAATGAAAAGTCACCAATGATATGACCCCACATCATCGTTTTTGTAATCTATCAACTTTGTTACAGACCATATTAAGCTATCACCAAAAAAAAGTCTAAAACATTAACTGATAAAGGATTCACAATACTGCACCGTATGGATCATCTGAAGATCAATGGAACATATCCATTTTATTTTGCTGCTATTGCTATATCTCTCACTAGCAAGTTTGTTTTTAATGTAATGGCATATATGGGAATATGCTCTGAAACCAGGGCTGGACTTATAATAAAGAAGGTGCAACAATAAGTATTTATTACGAAAGCAGCCCATCTTTGCGTGGGTACCAGTGAGTGCACCCACCAGTGTTACCAACTTATTTGTAGTGACTTTCCAGACCTTCTATATTCAGACAGTCAATAGCTACTTTTCAAACTAAGGAGATAGCAAAAGTGCTCAGACACACACAGCACAAGGATGGAGAAGAGCTGTCCAGTGACATCACAATTTGGCCTTATCTGCAAAAATACATGCCACTTATCGAATTGTCACACAAGTACTGAGCTACTGAGATGGCTTGAAATGCTGGGCCCATGAAGCGGTTAAAATTCTGAGAAAATGGCAGTAAAATGTGCCCTGATGCTGCAGAGCCTCTGTGCACTGTGTGAGTTGAGAAATACAGCACTATGCTGGTGACATCACTTGGCCAGGCTCATTAATCCTGATTGGATGTTACCTGTGTGTGAATATGAATCTCACATGCTCCTTAATCCTGATTGGATGTTGCCTGTGTGTAAATATGCATAGCTCACGCACAGCCCCTCATGTCTGCTACTAATCTCCTGCCTGAGAGAGAAAGCCATTTTTTCCTCACTCCAAACAAACGCTCGTAACTCAGAAAATCTTTCACCTATCGCTTCAGCAAAGACACTGTTACAAACTAGACACTTTGCAGATCTTTGGGATCATGCAGATTGAGTAAAAATGACAGAGTTTTAAAACTAAAAAGAGGTGGCGACAGAAAACTAGAACTTCAATCCTCATGAGCATTTGTCATGTTAGAAAGGATAAAAAATCTAGAGGTTTGTTTGGAGAAAACTGAAACAGTGGAAGATTTGAGTGGGGATGACATCACCCACTCAAAAAGCTCCCATAAGAATGAATGGAGTGATTTTCAAAGAGTGATAAAAAGTGAACGGAAAGTGCAAACTGTTTGAAAATTATATCTTAAAAGTATCTTAAAAAATGGCCGAGTTATGGCAGTTCAAAAATCGGCCCCATTCATTTCCTATGAGGATTTTTTTCTCTTAAAGCTTAAATTTATTAAAAAATAAATGTTATGCTATTAAAGTCTGTCATTCCAGCCTTCCTGTACCCCTTACAGTTTGCATATCGGCCTAATCAGTCAACCGATGATACCAACACCACTACCATACACACACAGCCCTCACACATCTCAATATCAAGGAATCTTATATTCAGATGCTATTCATCAATTTCAGCTCTGCATCTAATACCATCAGCCCCCAACAGCTCATTCTCAAACTGGACAGTCTGGGCCTGAACACGTCAATGTGCAATTGGCTGTTAGACTTCCGGAATGGGAGATCACAGGCACTACAAGTCTGCAGTAACACATCCAACACCATCACACTGTACATGGAGGCCCCTCCAGGGGTGCATGTTGAGTCACTTCTATTCACACTGCTGATGCACAACATACACACCACTTTACACCTTTAACCTTTTTATCATGATTTCAGATGATACAACTGTGGTAGGTCTCATCAACAACAATAATGAGACAAACTACAGGCCCTTTGATGCGTCCACAACTCACTCTCTTTAAACATATTTCCTGCTCTGCCTCTTTCCCTCTCTTACCCACTAAACATACAACTACAGACCATTCATTCCACATAAACATATAACACACAACTCATTACTAAACTCTGCAACAGTAAGGACTGGACATGCACTTATCACATACATATCTTGTGTTTATTCATTTTGCTCTACTGTTTATATTTACTCTGCTGTTATTTGCAATTTTGCACTACTTTTATTATTTGCAATAACCATAAACACTGATCTCAACCATGGCATACATCACATTACTTCTACTATTTTCAGTTTACTTCATTCCTCATGTCACTCAGGTGAACATCGTTTAAGTTCAGGTGTATTTAATGTTTATTTATTGTGTGTAAATGTTTACTACCACTGTGGATCTTGAGGACAGTAATTTCATTACTGTGTATGCCTTGTACCTATTTTAATTCTGACAGAATTTAACTTTGACATTGACATTTCTCTTACCTGATCTTATTTGTGGAATTTTAAATGATCTTCTGACAATTTGAAGGAACATTCTGTAACTCAACCTGAGCTTTATCTGACACAATTGATCTAAAATTCTAAGTGACTTTTCTTAAGTGACTAGTTATATTGCTATGACAACCACCAATCTCGACGTTCCAAAGTTCTTTGGAACATTTCATTATACTCTGCAGACAGCATATGATTTATAAAACCTAGAAAAACTAGTTTATTTGGGGTTTTGACATATAATGGGTGTTATTAATTTATTCTACAGTTTCAAATACACGCAAATTGACTATTATGCAAATTAGGTGATGACATCACTTAACAAGTTCTAGCAACATTTAGAACAGCTAATAGCTAGCTTCCTAACTGAGGTGTTCGGAACACTGACCCCCACAACTTTCAGTGTTGAGCACCTGTGTTAAAGGAATGGCAGCATGGAGAAACCAACGTGAAATATAGGAGGTGTGGAGAAGTTGTGGAGAAGCACATTAAATCTGTCCTTCCATCCTCCCTGGACGCATTACAGTTTGCATATCGGCCTAATAGTTCAACCAATGATGCCAACACCACTGCCATACACACAGCCCTCACACATCTTAACATCAAGGACTCTTATGTTCAGATGCTATTCATTGATTTCTACCTGGCATTTAATACCATCAGCCCCCAACAGCTCATTCTCAAAATGGATAGTCTGGGCCTGAACGCATCAATGTGAAATTGGCTGTTAGAATTCCTGAATGGGAGATTACAGACAGTACAAGTCGGCAGTAACACATCCAGCACCATCACACTATACATTAAGGCCCCCCAGGGATGCATGCTGATCCCCTTCTATTCACACTGCTGATGCACAACTGCACACCACTTTACACCTCTAACATTTTTAACAAGTTTGCAAATTATACAACTGTGGTAGATCTCACCAATGACAATAATAAGACAAACTACAGGAATGAGGTTAGGCCCTTTCAGGACAACCTTCCTAATTGAGGTGTTGGGAACACTGACCCCACAACTTTCAGTGTTGAGCATGTGTGTTAAAGGAATGGCAGCATGGAGAAACCAACAGGAAAGAAAGGAGGTGTGGGGAAGTTGTGGAGAAGCAGTTTGCACATCGGCCTAATAGTTCAACCAAAGATGCCAACACCACTGCCATACACACAGCCCTCACATCGATTCATTGATTCATCGATTTCAGCTCGGCATTTAATACCATCAGAGTGTTTACTGTTTATATTTGCTCTGCTGTTATTTGCAAATTTGTACTACTTTCCTTATTTGCACTAACCATAACCACTGCTCTCAACCATGGCATACCTCACTTTATGTCTTCTCTTGTCACTATACTTTGTTACTACCATACTGTGGTTCTGAGGAAATGAAATTTAATTACTGTATATATTCTGTACATAATTCAGGTCTGACAATCCATTTGACGTTGACATTTCTTTTACCTGATGGTCATTCATTCATTCATTCATTCATTCATTATCTTCCGCTTTATCCTATATTAGGGTCGCGGTGGGGTTCCCCATGCCCATTCAGGGGAGAACATTTCGGGCGCTGGGCAGATACACCCAGTACAGGACGCCAATCTATCGCTGAGCACACACTTACTCACACAGACACGCATGCATACACATTCTATATGGGGCAATTTTGAGAACTCAATTGACTTGATCCATGTTTTTGGACTGTGGGAGGAAAGCAGAGAACCCGGAGGAAACCCACGCAGACACGGAGAGAACATGGAAACTCCACCCAGATGGGGATTCGAACCGGGAATCCCTAGTGCTGAGAGGCAAACGTGCCACTGTGCCGCCCTTACTTGATGTTATTTGTGAAATTTCAAATGATCTTCTGAGAATTTGTAGAAGTATTCTTTAACCCATCCTGAGCTTCATCTGAAGACAATTGATCTGAGGCTGCTTAGAACCACAGTTTTATCGCTATGACAACCACTACACTTGTGGTTCCAAAGTTGTTGAGAACATTTCATTATACTCTGCGAATAGTAGTTAATTACTAAAACCTAGAAAATAGAGTTTATTTGGAGCTTTGACATATGTCGAGTGTTTCTTTATTCTACTGTTTCAAATACACGCAAAATAAATATTATGCAAATTAAGTTGTCATCTTTCATTGATTTCTAGCGACTTTTAGGAGAGCCAAAACTACTTTTCTTACTGAGGTGTAGGGAACAGCAAATTTTAGTGGTGAGTGAAAGTGAAACAAAGGAGGTGAGGAGAAGTTGTGTGAATAAAGAGGGTCACTGTAGAATCTGCAAAATGTTTGCTGCTGTAGTAGCCTTCACATTCTCTGGGACAGCGGGGACAGAGGCAGCCAGATATGCAGGCTTTTGACAGGGAAGCTGAGGGACAGAGTGAGCGGGAAAGTGTAGTACCATGTAAGCAGGAGGTAACGTTACAGACAGATGAGGCAAAAGGAGTGGCAAAGGCTCTATGAATGTTTGGACACTATGGAAAGTAAAAATGATTTGTAACAATTAGCCAGACTGAGAAACTGTGTGGGATATACAACATACTGTAATAATAAAGAATTCAGATAAGAATGAATGTGAATGTGTGTGGGGAGGTGAACTGAGGGAAATAAATGGTAAATTTAGGTACTTAATGCACATGCTGCAGGTTCCACTAATAATTGGTGGGCAACCAATATGAGAGGTTGCAGCGATGACAGGAACATCAATTGAGAGCAGCTACACCAGGCAGCAGGTTATATTTATATAGTTTATATAATTCAGTCTGTGAAACATTATTTTTAAAGTCTTGCTTGTTTGTTTCCCTTTTTATCCACATTACTTGCTAATACCATGTTTTAGATGCTGCGTAGGTGACAGTTCATGACAGGAATAACAAAGAAATGTAATGTTCAGACCTTTCAAGAACATGATCTGATATGCAGAGCTGCAGTAACTATGGAGGAATAACATTGATCAGTCACAACATGAACAATAAGTAATAGAAGCTAGACTGAGAATATATGTGAAGATTTGGGAGCAGCAGTTTGGTTTCACGCCAGCAAAATCTACCACTGATGAAATGTTTTCTTTAAGAATGTTGAGAGAGAAGTATTACGAAGGCCAGAAGGAGATACACTGTGTTTGTAGAGCCTTTTTATAAGGGATAAAGAGGAGCTGTGATATTATACAAACCGGATTCCAAAATAATAAAATAAGTGAATAAAAACTGAATGCAATGATGTGGAGATTGCAAATGTCAATATTTTATTCAGAATAGAATATAGATGACAGATCAAAAGTTAAATCTGAATAAATGTAACATTTTAAAGGAAAAATATGTTGAATCAATTTCACAGTGTCAAAAAATCCCCAAAAAGTTGGGACAAGTAGCAGTAAGTGGAAAAAGATGCAGTAAGTGCAGTAATACCAGAATGGTGTTACCCAGCATAAAATAGCAAATACTTTTATGTTATCATTATCAACTGTGCATAACATCATCAAAAGATTCAGAGAATCTGGAACAATAACTGCGTAAGGGTCAAGGCTGTAAAACTCTACTGGATGCTTGTGATCTCTGGGCCCTTAAACGTCACTGCACCTCGAACAGGAATGCCACTGTCAAGGAAATAACAGAATGGACTCAGGAATACTGCTCAGGATTGAACACAATCCACCGTGCCATCTGCCGTTTCCAGCTGAAACTCTACAGTGCAAAGAGGAAGCCATTTCTAAGCAAGCTCCACAAGCTTAGACGTTTGCACTGGGCCAGGGGTAATTTAAAATGGAGTGTGGCAAAATGGAAGACTTTTCAGGGGTCAGAAGTTCTTTATGAAACACTGGGATGCCATGTCATCCAGACCAGAGAAGACAAGGATAACCCAAGTTTTTATCAACGCTCCGTTCAGATGCCTGCATCACTGATGCTATGGAGTTGCATGAGTGCTTGTGGCATGGGCACCTTGCATGTCTGGAAAGGCACCATTAATGCAGAGAACTATGTTCAGGTTCTAGAACAATATATACTCCCATCTAGACGTCATCTCTTTCAGGGAAGACCCTGCATTTTTCAACAAGATAATGCCAGACCAAATTCTGCAGCAATCACATCATGGCTACCTAGGAGAATGATCCGGGTACTGAAATGGCCAGCCTGCAGTCCAGACCATTCACCTATTGAAAATCATAAAGAGGAAGATGCGACAAAGAAGGCCCAAGACAATTGAACAGTTAGAGGCCTGTATTAGACATGAATGGGAGAGCATTCTCATCTTTAAACTTGAGAAACTGGTCTCCTCTGTCCTGTCCTCTGTCTCTGTGTTGTAAGAAGAAGGGGGGATGCCACACTGGTGAAAATGGCCTTGTCCCAACTTTTTGGGGATTTGTTGACGCCATGAAATTTTGAAACAACATATTTTTCCCTTACATTGATGCATTCTCTCAGTTTAAACTTTTGATCTGTGATTTGTGTTCTATTCTGAATAAAATATTGACATTTGCCATCTCCACATCATTGCATTCAGTTTTTATTCACAATTTGTTTAATGTCCCAACTTTTTTGGAATCTGGTTTGTATGAGGAAATCAGGAGTGACAGAAAAGTTTGTGCAGGTGATGTAGGATATGTATAAGGACGGTGTGACAGCAGTTTAATGTGCAGAAGAAATGACAAGAAATGAGATATTGGAGATGGGGCTGAATCAGTGGTCAGATCTAAATCATTTCTGTCCATTTATTATAATGATGGCACTGGTAGAACATTTTTTTAGAGTTAAAAAGGTAAGATTGCAGTGGTTTTGGCTTGTTCAGAGGAGGGATTAGTTTTTCATAGGCAGAAGAATGCTGAGGCTGGAACCACCAAGCAGAAGAGCACGACAAAGTAGGTTTTATGACTTGTAGTAAGGTAAGACATGCAAGTGATGGGGATGAAAGGGATATAATATGCAGAACATGGCAAAATTTTGAATAAAAATATCTTAAAGTGACTTTTAATGTGAACAGACGAAAATACCACATGCTATAAAAATCTCATGCACAGATCATTGACCGTATATAAAACACTATTTGGCACTGTGTATTTTAGAAAGCCATCATGTTAAGATCTTTAAGCTATGTGGCATGATAGTGGCACAGGATGGTGTGGTTAATTACTCACTGGGATTTGCATTTTTTTTATATCAGTTTCTGTAGTGTAATGACATGAAGAACCAGTAAATTAGTGATACTTGAATTGACAATAGATATGGAAGTGTGTCTACCCTTTGATAACCTGTCATCCAGGAAAATAAATGTTTCTAAATCTACAGTATATGATGTATTTCTTATTCCAAGGAGCTTCATATCTAATGTAATTTGCCTTATAGCTGTGTATGACTTAATAAAAATGTCTTATATTGCAGAAATGCAGAATAAAAAGAAGTTGCATCACAGATAGGTAACCCGTGACAGTAGCACTGCAGGAAAAAGTGTATATAAGCTGCAACATCACATACTGAGAGAGGAGAGATTGCATAAACACAAGGTAACGGCAGATCCATCAGCCAACACGTGTTTTGATGAATTTAAAATATAAATAAAGCCTGTTCCTGAGCCACACATAAAATTACCAACAATAACCTATTATTGCAATAACCCATATTATTGCAATATTATTCAGGAAAATAACACTCACCAAAAACCTGATTAAATCAAAACCCATCCCTTTTTACCTCAAAAAGAGAATAATTAGTTCCATTAAGAAGTCTTTACTATTGCTTATTATATCTGTAATAAGTCTTAATTGGCTGGAAATGTTAATTCAAAAGTACTCTCCAAACAGATGGCGTGAATACCATTTGAAATTATTTAAGAAGTATTCATGAACGAAACATAATTCGAAAAAAAAAAAAATTTGAATTGAATTGACATTAAATCCAAATTAAATAGATGAAATATACATTAGTTTAGAGAACATATTGTAAGAGCCTCACCTTATGGCATGGCACTGACAATTAAGACCCCATGTATCTGTGTTAACTTGTGATAAAGTGGTTTAATGTGCCTTTATATCAAAATGTCTAGAGAATAATACACTGAAATATAATTATCTGGAAGTTAGTTTACCAAGGTCTCAGTTACCATACAAAAACACTAAAATACAATTGTCAATAAAATGCATTTAATGAATGTACATAAATATATACATTTTTAGAAACGCATTTTCAATAACCAAACCAAATTTAGCTGGCAGCGTCACAAGCAAAAAGATGTCATTACACATTTCATCATTATAAGAAGCAGCTTTAGTGTGCATTGAAAAAAGCTAATGAATATATTTATCTTAAACATATTACTATAAAAAGACATTAACTAATCATTTATAGATCATATACATTTACAATTTATCATAACCAGCAACTGTACAATAATAAATCATATTGGTCCAGTCCTTCATCAAAATTGGCAGAAGACCTAAGGAATGGCTGCAAGGCACAAATTTTTTATTACATTTTTGTAATTAAAAAAAACTCTTATAGAGAAGGGGTATATTGACATTATAAGCCAATACATAGTTACATTCTGAGAATACAGTTCATGAATAATTTGACAGCAATGATTCATTTGAAATTTACCAAATGAATAACAAAATATTTCAATATAGTTGAATCATAGTAAATAATACTAACCAGTAACTGGTATTTATAAATAGTTCTGAAAATGTGCATACGTATCCAAATTTCCCATTTAATACCATGGTGCACAAGTATAAGCACTAAGACAGCTTGATATATTTTTTTGTCTCCATCATTACACAAAACAAAAATTACTTAAAAAAGCATCACATATTTCATCAGGATATGCATGGTCCTGATTCTACAGCGTGTGCTCGTGATTCAGCCCTTCGCTCAGCGTGCTGTGTAAGATCAGTGTAATGTAGAAAGCTGAAAAGCTGTTCATGAATATTCCTGTAAAACTTAATAGTCTCTGTAGTAAAGCTTCATCGCTTTCCTCTCGTTTTTCTTTTTCGAGGCCTCCCTGCAAAGAGAATACATGAAAAACAAAAATAGAATTCAGATTTTAATCTCACTGGACCACACTTGATTTTAGATTAATCAGATAACAAACAGGAAAAAAAGCAATTAATAAAATGTCATTGTTTCATGTGCAGCATTATTTTTTTGCTTGTTGCTGAGAACACATGGCAATAAGACATTTCAAGCAGTAATTTGTGTTTGAGCAATATCTGATTCTAGTTAATACATTTAAGTGGTGTTGGAAATTGCAAAGTCGATTTGTAAAAAATATGTTTAGTAATCATTAAAAAAAGATAATTAATTGATGTTAGTAGTCACATTTAAAGAGGAACAGTTTCATTTGATTTCTTCAAAAGCAGGAGTTTCAAAATAACCCTAAGAGATACCCCTAGAGAACTTAGTGGCATCAAAATCCATTTAAAAAAAAAAAAGTAAATCTAAGTTTAAATGCTATGTAATAAAGCAGGATTACATTTGGTCATTTAGCAGACACTTTAATCTAAAGTGATTTACAAGTATCCCAACTCGGTTGAGGTCAGAGCAAAGGGTTAGTACAGCACCTCTGGAGCAATATGAATTAAGGGTCTTGCTCAAGGACCTACATTGGTAACTTCAGAGGATCTGGGATTTAAACCCACAACCTTTAAATTGCTAGCCTAACACCCTAACCACTAAGCGTTAATGCCAACAGCTGCTTAACTTGACTGGTTTCAATTATTAAGATTAAGTACAACACATGTTTTATCTGCAACCACTTTAACTGTAGTATTTAAATAAAGACATGAGAGAAATGTACTCCTGCTTTAAGTAGCATTTAGCTCACTATTCTGTAGGACTGTTCCTCTTTAATAAAAACTGTGCATTTTTAATGACATTAGATTATGATTGCTTTAATAATTGCTTTAGATATGAGCAGGTGAATGTCCATTTAAGTTTTAGAAGGATTAGAACAAATTAATTCCTATTTATTACTGCAGACACAACAGAATATTAGAGTAATGAGGAGTTTCCACATGAACAGAAGCTCAACCTCTGATTAGACCGAACAGAGTGGGTTATGAGGAATAGCCACCCAATTTGAGTTCTGTTAGTCACATCCAGCAGTGTGACCTACCTTACTGCAACATGCAGCCCTTTTTAGGCTTAATATGTCCTCCGCTGTTACCCTCAGCTTAAAAAAGAGAAAGACACACACTGAAGGACTGAAAGACATTTATTTATGTCCTGACAGACGAAATCCAGTGTGTAAGCACCAGATGTTTTAAACGATGTAAAACTGACAAATAAACAATACTCTGAAATTTAAAAGGAATTTAGATTACAAACAGTTCAGAAAGACAAAATATGAAATTAAAACCTTACTGAGGGCAAACGTTAAAATTAGGGATACGGTAGGTGCTGAGGACAATACTTGTCTGAAACACACATCTGCATTTCCAATAACATTCTTGTCATTTATTATAATTTCAATGGCTTGTATGTGTTTGGGAAATTTTGCCATGTGCAGTTTAGCATCTGATGGCTTAAATAGAGGCTTAATATAGTTGCTTTAAAGATCACCACATCCCTAAATAAAACCTCCTCCTGAAAATCTGCCTATGCATCAGAGGATTTTGCAACCTGAGATATTTGTAAAAGCTTTTAAAACCAGACAGGAATATGGCAGCATACATTTTTATTCTCTGACAAAACCGTGTAAGAATATGATCTTTATTAGGACAATACACAAGTAAGTTACCTTCTTTATTGGTTTTCTTCTTTCCTTGGATGAGTGTTTGTGATTTGGCATCAGGAGGATTTGAAGGGGTGGAGCTTTCCAATGAAAGCGTTCCATCAGGCGCAGCACATATTTGCTTCTCTGTACGAGCTGCAGAACTCTTGCTGCTGGATGTATCCAACTTACTGATATTTATTGGTCTCTCTTCTCTTTGTTTGATTGCCAACACTAAATCACCATTAATCTCAAGGATTTCACCTCCACCAGAATTACTATTCACCTCTTGTTTATAGGCTTTTCCAGTTTGAAGGACATCATTTTCAAGATGGTCACTGCTTTCACTGATCTGGTTGTTATTGGTGTTACAGTTCTGTTCTTCGGTCACACATGGGATCTGATCTTGGCACATCTGAACTGAAGGATACACTGCTGAAGGCTCCTGTGAGGTCTTGGAGTGAGTTCGGCTGTTTTGGGTGGAGAGGCCTGTCTGGGACTCTTCATCGTTTAGAAAGGTGACTTGCACATTACTGCCAGCTGCTGTAGCTGCTAGTTCTTCTTGGGGGCTGGTGGAGAAAGCGGTGGCTTGATTTTCTATACAATTCTCTAGATGAGGAGGATCCAGAGCTGCACCTAACATGACTTCTCCTTCTGCACATTTGACACTTGACACTGAAAAAGAAAAGAAAGAGGAGAATTTGAAAGATGGTTTACTATTATTACATCTGCTAAAGCTGAATGTGACCTGTATTTAAAATGCAAGTTATATATATATAGAAAGTTGCTGAACAAACTAATTGAGTTCTGGGGGAAAAATATGGGACAAAAGTGCATTATGAAAATAAATGACATCACCTTTCAAGATTTCATTATGCTCTGAGGTCACACAACAGGGAGGTTTTTTCTTGCCACTGTCACTTCGGCTTGCTCTTTGGGGGTTTAAAGGATTATAAAACTGTAAAGCTGCTTAGTGACAATGTACTATTGTAAAAAGAGTCAAACTACTTGAACTTGTGACTTTCCTCCCACAGACCAAATGCATTAAAAACTGCAATGTCTTTGTGTCCGCCTCATGACAGATACAAGATAAGACAATTGGTGGATGGAAGCTATTTTGGGAAGTTCTGAGTCGTCTTGTCCTTACCGGTGTCCCTATGAATTTCATTAGAAGAGGCACTGTCCATTTCGCACCTTGGCCGTGTTTTTCTGAGTTGGAACCCTTTCCTTATGTCAGCCAGCAGGTTGTCGATGATGCAGCCATCCTCCTGTGGTAAACCACCTCTTTTAACTGAAATGACACAACAATGTTGCTTACAGTTAATTCCAACTTAACATGTACACAAACACACAGTCAAAAGTTCCCCCCCCACATTGTAAATTAATTAATTTATTATTTAATTACTTAATAAGTTAGTAAATGGGGGCTTAGTGGTTAGCACGTTTGCCTCTCAGCGCTAGGGATTGCCGGTTCGAATCCCCATCTGGGTGGAGTTTCCATGTTCTCCCCGTGTCTGCGTGGGTTTCCTCCGGGTTCTCCGGTTTCCTCCCACAGTCCAAAAACATGGATCAAGTCAATTGAATTCTCAAAATTGCCCCATATAGAGTGTGTCTGTGTGAGTGAGTGTGTGCCCAGCGATGGATTGGTGCCCTGTCCTGGGTCTATCTGCCCAGCGCCTGAGACGTTCTCCCCTGGATGGGCATGGGGAACCCCACTGCGACCCTAATAGAGGATAAAGCGGGAGATAATGAATGAATGAATGAATTTAGTAAATACCATCATCCAGCCCATGATAGGAAACAAGGAATCATGTAGTAAACTTAAGTAGCTCTTTCAATCAGTGTCATAAGCTAATCACCTGAAAGGTGTTTCAACAGTCTTGGAGTTCCTGAACACTTAGGAAGGTGTTGAACACTTATTAGCCCTGAGTCTGCAGTCCAACCCATCCCAGTTAGGTTTAGAAGTGATTTGGAAGGCTATGTCACCCTCATTTTTTGTTGAATAGCGCTTACATAGCCTGGAGGTGTGTTTGGGGACTCAATTATGGACTTATCAGATCAAAGGACAGATTTACACGGGCCTAATGTCCATTCCTTGTGTTTCTTGACCCAAGCCATTCTATTCATCTCATTGTTCTTTTTGAATGTGGCTTCTTTAAAGTAATTTGATCATAAGTCCAGATTCACACAGTACTCTCTGACAGTGAGGTTAACAGCCAACAGTTAAAAGCTGTGTGTTGTCAATAGTTCATTTCTTTCCCTTTTAATATATTTGAGGAAATCAATTATTACATTTACATTTGGTCATTTAGGAGACGCTTTTATCCAAAGCAACTTACAAGGTGAGCACAGGGTTAATCACAACCTCCCTGGAGCAATGAGGGTTAAGGGTCTTGCTCAAGGACCCACACTGGTCATTTCAGTGGACCTGGGATTTGAACCCCCAACCTTCTGATTGATAGCCCAACACCCTAACCACTAAGGTACCACTCCCTATGCTGTAAAGATGGTAAAAATTTTAGCAAAAACTACTTATCGAAGTAAAGAAAAACAAAAATCAATCTTTACTTCAAAAACTGAAGGTCAGTCAATCTGAAACATTTTAAGAACTTTAAAAGTATTCTCAAGTTCAGTCGAACAGACCATCACACAATATGATGAAACTGGCACTCATTATCTCCCCAGAAAGAAAGACAAAGAGTTACCTCTGTTTCACACCCCAGATAAGAACCCAACTAAATCCCTCACAGAGTTCAAGTAGCACACCCATCTCAACATAAATAGGTTGAATTTCTGTTTAGAAGAAAAACAAAAGGAAGAGAATGTCTTGGGCCAAGGAACACAAGGAATGGACTTTAGACCAGTGGAAATCAGTTCTTTGGTCTGATGTACACAAATTCACAAATTTCAGATCACAAACACACCTCAAGGCTATGCAAAGGCTAACTGGTCAAAAAAAAAAAAAAAAGATCATGGAGGTTGCACACATCAGATGCATCATTCAATCACTTGATCCAAACATGGTTTGGGATGAGTGAAGGCCAAGCAGCCAACAAGTGTTCAGCACCTCTGGGAACTTCTTAAAAACATTTCAGGTGACTACTGAGAGAAATACAAGAGTGTGCAAAACTGCCCAAGAAAAGCCCAAGATGCCTATTTTATTGAATCTAAAATCTGAAACCTATTTTATCTTTAACAGTTTTAAGTTTATTACATGATTCTTTTTGTGTTCATTCCAAGTCTGGAAGTAGGGCCGTATGTAACTATACATTTTTTTTTATCAATTACTGTAACATTTTTTTTTTTGTTTAGCCGATTGATCCAACAGTCTAATGTCAGTATGTTGGGAATTTTTCTTTCAAGCAACTAAATAAACTAATTTAATCAAATTTGAAGTGATGACTGACTTTTGTTGAATATCTTATGTTATCTTTGAGGGCCTGAAGAGCCCAAACATTTTCTTTCTGACAAAATTCATTCATTCATTCATTCATTATCTCCCGCTTTATCCTCTATTAGGGTCGCGGTGGGGTTCCCCATGCCCATCCAGGGGAGAACGTCTCGGGCGCTGGGCAGATAGACCCAGGACAGGGCGCCAATCCATCGCTGGGCACACACTCACTCACACAGACACACTCTATATGGGGCAATTTTGGAGAACTCAATTAACTTGATCCATGTTTTTGGACTGTGGGAGGAAACCGGAGAACCCGGAGGAAACCCACGCGGACACGGGGAGAACATGGAAACTCCACCCAGATGGGGATTCGAACCGGGAATCCCTAGCGCTGAGAGGCGAACGTGCTAACCACTAAGCCACCGTGCCGCCCTTTTCTGACAAAATGTTTGATAAATTTATAATATATGCCACATAATTTTAATTACAATTGCATACTTATCTTTAAGTAAACATATTTTAAGACTTCAATTTAATTTCAAGAGAACAATTTTAGGATGACATTTAAATTAAGATCACACAGTCCAGTCATACTCACTTATCTTGCCATTTTCTCCTTTCTGCCTTTTGGACTCTTCTTCTGCCAACTGTTTCTTCCTTTTCTCTGCTTTTGCAGCCTGCTCCTTACGAACCTTGTTGTCCTTAAAAATAATAATAATAATAAAAATTAAAATTGAAAAAAGGGCATGATTGTGCATGTGTGTGTTTGTACGTGAGTGAGAGAGAAAGCATGTCTGTTGATGTGTTTACTTTAAATTAAAGGAAAGCAGGTTACCTTTATGGCTTTTATAAAGAGTCCTCGAAATGTTTTAATGGTGCTAAAGAGTTCTTCTAGTGAGAGCTGAGTGGAGTCTTCACACAGATACTGAGCAAGGTCTCCTTTCCTCTTATCAATGTTAGCAAAGCGGTCCTCCAAGGTATTACATGCTTGAAGGTTTTCCTACAACAAGAAAAAAAAAAAACAAACAAAAAAAAACACATAAAACAGCTTGATACACATATACACACACACATGTGGCATCCAGGTCCACGATCTTCCTCACCACAATTATAGCAGGTACTGCTATTTCTGCAGTTTGTAACACCATGTCCATACTTCTGTCATTTAAAACACTGTAACAGGTTAGGAATGTACAGGTCCATGAGTTTTTAGGTATCCAATATTTATCTTATCCGGTGGAGTAGGTTGATTGAAAGTGATTATGATGGGTTGGTTCTGATAGTCGTTCCTTGTCTTTTAATGATTACCCGCTTGACTTTGGTAATTCCCTGGCTTTCCAGTTGGGCCTCAATTTCTGCTTCAATTTCTAGCTCTTTAGTGCGAATCACATCCCTGCTGCTATTTAAGAAGGGATGTAGATGATCACCGCATTTAACACCCATTCTGAGATATATAAGAAATTATCAACCTGGGACCTTTTGTCACATTCAACCAGAATTTGACCTGATCTCAACTTTCACACATTCTTAACTGTGCCAGCAATACCTTATGAATTGCAAAAGGTGAAAGTTTGGACAAAGGATAGTCAATTATCAATGCTCATAAGACCAGCAAACAATTCTCATGGGTCTTATACAAATCTATAAATTTCCATTTAACTGTTGTTTTATCCATATTAATGAACACAAAGATTCATAGTCCTTACTCCCCACCCACCTCAGAACCCAACTAGGGGGTGCTACAGGCCGCAGAATTCCAGCAGCTCTGCACCAGGGCTATAGAAACAGTGTACTCAGGCAGACATTAGATATTATAATGCTACCCAATTGACCCTCAGCCAGCGCCTTCTAGAGAGACAAGTCCAGGGCAAGTCCTGACCAGCCGATTGATTGAAACGAGCCACTCCAGCCTCCCATCTAGGCGAAGTCAAGGCCAAAGTGTCATGTTGGGGAATTGGCAGTCTCAGCCACCAGTCCGCTCAAACACCAGGAACCCTTTTCTCCTCCAATACGGGTTGCATCTCACGGCAAACAAGACGCCTCATTGCTCCCCTCTAACAAGCAGCCTGGGGGCCAGCTGGGGAAGTATTCTACCCCGGGTCCACACTGGAGTTACTAAATTAGACCTGCGAACCCCTTACAATCTTGTGCACATTAGTAGATGAGCGGAAGAATGCTTTTGTCACTACTACGGTACACGTTTGCCATCACTCCTTCTTCTGATGTTCTGGGTTCTTCCACTATGGTCGCTTGAATCACTTCACACGAGTTTTGAATTCTTACCAGCTTACTTTCCTTTTTTTTTCACCATTTAAGTCGACACCTATTGGTTTGAGTTTGTCTCTGTATCTGACTGCTGTTTTTGTGCCTTTGTTTCCCCACAGCCTTGATCTCTCTTGATGGTGTCGGCGAAAATCTTGATTGTGGTTATGCCGTTCAGTGTTTTTATCGACTACTCATTTTCAGTAATTCTAAAATGTACACAGTTCATTCTAAGATAGTTAATAAAAATAAGAAATGTCACTTACCTTGATGATGTTGTAAAATTGATCTTTGATGCTGTCAACAGTGGAGACTTTTTGCTCAGCATCCCTTAAACGCTTGGACAAGGCATTAAGCTCAGACTGCATGGAATCCAATTTATTCTATAAGTGGAAAATATCATTTTAATTTAAACAGAGCAACAAACTAAATATAAAAATCAGCAAAAAAAATCATAATACAACCTTTAAAATCCTAAGGAAAGAAATAAATAGAATAATAAATAGATTTTTTTTATAAATAAATATCAGATATAATTAATTGCTTGGGTCTATTGTTGATATAGGAAAAGAGCATTCTCTTTAGAATTAATTTTAGATCCATCTATTTCATCATCAGCTCTTACAGATATTACCTTGATGTATTTGCTGAAGAAAAGCATCACAACATGATGTTTTACAAGGTTGACAGGGGAATGTGCTGTTTGTTGTCACAAGGATGACAGGGGAATGTGCTGTTTGTTTTTGAATGTGCCCCCAGGCCATGTATTATGTTTTTTAATGGCTTTTTTCTCCTCTTCTAATAGACTAATAGTTGTCATGTGGACAGGTTCTCTCACCTGGGCTGTGCATCTCTGCAGCATCTCTAGCCATGTCTGGGGTAAGTTGTGCCAAAGTTCTATATATAACCTAAGCCTGCTTGTCACGTTCCCACAACTTAATCCCTGACCCGTCTGTTCTATTGCTTTGTTTTTATTATGCTGTTTGATCACCAATGGTCTTAAAAATCTGTAAATTTCACTGAGATTAAATCACATAGGTGAACTCCTTTTATTAGGCTTTTGCCTGGACTTGTGACGACGTTGCCTGTAAATGGTGTAAACATTAATTTAAGGGCAATTGGTAGTACTGCAATATTAAAATAGCAATCATCAAAGTCAGACCGCAACAGACTTTTAAAAATTGGCAAGTGACACAGTTTATTTTATTGCATGTGATGCCCAAAACACACCCAGGAATAACATTTGTCACAATAGACATTACGTCACAATAGCAAAGGCATACTGACGCGTCCTATATCAAACTGCGGTGTGCACGCTTGACCCCTTGGTGATTGCAAAAAGTATATAAATCTCTGCAGGGTCCCAAAGAGTCAGTTTATCAAACTTCATAATAATCACTTTCTATAGGGAACACATACACTTTCCACTTATCTATATTAGGTGACTTCTAAAGGCAAATTTTCACACTGAATTATATTTAGAGGTATCAAAGTACAGAGGGCTGAATATAAATACTTGACATTTTTCAGATTTTTATTTATTAATAATGTAGAAAACCATGTGTATATTTTAATTTTATAATTATCTTCCGTTTTGTGTTGACCAATCACATAAAATCCCAATAAACAAAATTTTTGTGTTTGTGGATATACAGTGAAAAAAAGTGTATGCTTTTTCAGGGCTCTGTTGTTTTACCCAGTTAAGTACCTTTTGAGATATTTAAACTGATGTACTATCATTAGTAGCATCAGAAAAGAATAAAAAGCATGTCATATTCACCCAGCTGCTTTATCACAACTCTCAATGTCCTCTGGAAGATTCAGAAGTTCAGGATGGTTCAGTTCTGCTTCCTGAAAAAAATACATTTTAATCCACATTTAGAGTGTTATTTTTGACATATAATTAAAATTCTGGGAAATCCTGTTCAAAATGACATACTTCAACACCAGAGTGTTTTAACCCAGGGAATTCTTCTGTTAAATGTACTGAATAGATTCAAAGAGCAAGTACCTCAAGGATGTGATTTAAAAGAGTGATGCGGCCTGTGTTGGCTTTAGTCTCTGTCAGCTTCAGCAGCGAACTAATCTTGAATCCTTCAGCGTTTCCTGTATGACTTCCCTGGCCAAAGAAGAAATCACATTAGCAATTTGCTCTTTTTTGAACAAGCTTATGTTTGAAATAAATTATAATGAATTGCTTAAAAAATGTTTAATAAAGTTTTTTTTTAAGTCATCTCAGATTGCACCCCAACTCTATTCTGTATAGACAATGTAAACCCTTAAAAATCAGAGTTTGTATGCTTACGTAGTTGAGGAAGTTTCCAACATGAAGGATGACCTTGCAGAAAGTAGGTAGCAAGGTACTTGCTCTGACAGCTACAGGGGCCAGGGTAAGGGGCAGACACACACAAACACAGTTAGGACAGACATGCTAAGTCAAGCATTTAGCAAAATATTACTATTGTTAACATGGTTAATACCTGGATTAACTACAGTTGTGATCAAATTTATTCAACCCCCAATGCTGCGAAGGGTTTTATGGAATTCAGTGCACATTTGTAATTGTGTTCATAATGAAATCTTACAAGGACTTGTTAAAGAACTAAATGCAACTAAGATAGCATCAATTGTTTTTGTCATAAAGTATTAAATGGCCTTTTTGTGATTTCTTCATTGACACAATTATTCAACCCCTTTACAACTACCACTCATAAGAACAGAGGTTCATTCCAGTGTTTTCAATCAGGTATTGAAAACACCTGTGGATGTCAACGAGCAGCAATGAAGCATGATAAGCACCAATGAGGCAGATTTAAAAGGACTGTGATACTCAGCTCCTTCTAGACATCTACTGGTGTGTTTACAAGCATGCTGAAGGCAAGAGAATGGTCCCAGAAGACAAGAGAAGAGGTTATTGCTCTTCACAAGAATGGCAATGGATATAAAAAGATTGCGAAGTTGTTAAATATTCCAAGAGACACTATCGGAAGTATCATTCGCAAGTTCAAGTTAAAGGGCACAGTGGAAACGTTACCTGGTCGTGGCAGAAAGAAGATCCTGACCGCGACTGCTGTGCGCTACCTGAAGCGTAATGTGGAGAAAAATCCCCGCGTGACTGCTAAGGAACTGAAAAAAGACCTGTCAGATGTGGGCACTGAAGTTTCAGCTCAGACAATAAGGCGCGCACTGCGTAACGAAGACCTCCATGCCAGAACTCCCAGGCGCACCCCCTTGCTGACTCCAAAGAACAAGAAAAGTCGACTGCAGTATGCCAAAAGTCATGTGGACAAGCCACAAAGGTTTTGGGACAGTGTACTGTGGTCAGATGAAACTAAATTAGAACTGTTTGGGACAATGGACCAGTGCTATGTTTGGAGGAGGAAGAACCAGGCTTATGAACAAAAGAACACCTTGCCTACTGTGAAGCATGGCGGGGGGTCAATTATGCTTTGGGGCTGTTTTGCTTCTAATGGTACAGGAAAGCTTCAACGTGTGCAGGGTACCATGAATTCCCTTCAGTACCAGGAGATCTTGGAGGAAAATGTGATGGAGTCAGTCACAAACCTGCGGCTTGGGAGACGTTGGACCTTCCAACAGGACAATGATCCGAAGCACACATCCAAGTCCACTAGAGCATGGTTGAACATGAAAGGCTGGAACATTCTAGAGTGGCCATCGCAATCACCAGACTTAAATCCAATTGAGAACCTCTGGTGGGACCTAAAGAAGGCAGTTGCAGTGCGCAAGCCTAAGAATGTGACTGAACTGGAGGCTTTTGCCCATGAAGAATGGGCTAAGATACCCATAGGTCGCTGCAAGACACTTGTGTCAAGCTATGCTTCACGCTTGAAAGCTGTCATAACTGGAAAAGGATGTTGTACTAAGTACTGAAAAATAATGTCACTAGGGGGTTGAATAAAACTGATAATGATGTGAGCACAGTAAAGACATTTGTGGTTATTCCATCATAAATATTATGTTATATTTGTCTAATTTATAAGTGCCTCTTTGATATAATTGTAAATAAGATGACTGAAATGATCCAAATCAATGTCAAACTGGCCAAAACACTTTATTTCAGTGGGGGTTGAATAAATTTGATCACAACTGTATAACATGATGTGTTAGAGTTGCATAGTGACACCATGTAGTAATTTTTTTTTAATGGCTACGCCTTACATTTTGCAATGTAACAACATTATTCACTGGAAATTTTGCACTGCAGTGATGGGGGGGGGGTAGTTTAAAGGATTGGAATTCCTAGTCCTGGCAATTTTAAATCGATTCAAAATGCCCAAAAACAGATTTTAAAATGTGTCCAAGTTTCAAGTTTCCAAGACAGCAAGGTAGTTAGCCAAAATGGAGTTCGTTAGCATGGATTAGGAGGAGAACGTGATTCAACCCACCCAATCGTCACTAAAAGCCAGTGTTTGGACGCACTTTAGATTCTTCAATCACCCACGGAACAGATAGCTTGACTTGACAAAATTTCACTTGACAGAGTGTAAAGTGAAATTTAGGTACTTTGAAAATATGTCAAATTTTTTGAAAGTAGCAAATCTGGTCACTAAAACAAGATCTTGTTAAAATAATTATAATACTTTTAATAATAAAAATTAAAGATTAAAAATTACAACATTAAACCTATACACAAACCACTTTCCTATGTGGAATTATTTTGACATATCAGCTGAGGCCTGATTGTGTGGCAGTGTGTGGATGGGTGGCAGATTATTCATACTTACTCTCACATGCCAACTCCACAAACTGCACTTTAGGCTTCAGAATTTCCAGCACAGATGCAGTTTCTTCACAGAGAAGCATGCACTCAATTCTCAGCTGGTAGCTTGAGCAAAGAGGCATAATAAATAGCAAAATAAAAGTTAATAATTTTATGTAACAATAATAGGTTTAACAATTCATTCTGATTGAATGACCCCACTCTGATTATGAGTATATAATGATTACCTGGGAACAGCAAGAAGTTTGAGATAAAATTGATCCACATTGGCAAGCTTGTCTCGTTCACCTTGGAATGATTTTAAGTTGTCGATCTGTAGCAATTCAGATATAAAAGTAATCAGTGGTGTGGCACTTAAGGTTCTGTGTTTTCTAGCAGGGAGATAACAGATTTTTGTACGGGAAGTGGATGTTTCCTCCATGTGTTTTTATTTACCAGTTGTGAATGTGTACGGTAATGTGTTTGTATCTGCCGTGCAATGGACTTTGTGGCTTCTGCCATATAAAGTACAAAAGAAAACTGTGTGTTAACTATAGACTAAACAAAATTACATCGACATAAAGCACACCACTGTTTTTCTGGTAATGTTCTCTACCAGTTTGACGTGCAACACCTGCTCTCCAATCAAAAAGACCCAAGTTTAATCCAATTAAGCAGCACTCAAAATGACCACCATATCAGTTACTTGTCCAAACATGTTTTTCCTTCTCCTAAGGCTGTTGCTCAAAATTGGGCCACCATCTGCCAAACCGTTTTCAATTTATAAGGCATTTTCTTAGTTTGTAAGCTTTGAAAAACTGTGTGTAATATTTTCCAACCTCATGTTTTTCTGGCAGGAGCTTCAGCAACTGTTTAAGCACCTCAACATCAAATCTGGACCGATCTCCTTTCTCAATCATGGCTACAAATTCTTCATAAGAGCTGATGAGAGAATAAACATAAGATGAGATATAATTATCAATTAAAAGTAAGTAAGTAAGTAAAGTAAGTTTTTCTACCAAAGTTAACAGTACTTTTTCCAACATACCATTTGAACTGCTTAAGAAATATGTTCAGATTCAGATTCTTCTTGGGATCGATAAAAGAAATCTACAAAACAAGCATGAAATGTTCGTTCATTTCAGTTAACTCTTAAAATATGCTACACATCCACTGTAAAGTTTACCAACATCTTTGGGCTCTTTCTTCGCAGCAGGGACTGGGCCTTTCTCCTTAGGCTCAGCTAATGGAAGACAGAAAAGCTGCTCGATGCTTGTGTAGTTTGGCTCTGGAGTATTATCAGTCTGTGGTGAGGCCCATATACTGCAGCCATCTGAAACAGGCAGAAAGAGTCACACTGATGATATCTTCCTTTTATTCAAAGTGCACAGTAACTTAATGTTAAAAAAAAGCACACTGAATACAGGTAGAATGATCTAAATCATGGGTGGGCAATTAATTTTCCCAATGGGGCAAAATGTTTGAGGGTCAAACTAATTTATTTAACTCAGTTCTACCCAATACCTATATAGTATATAAGGTATACTATAAGAACCATAATAAATAAATCAAAATTAAATGTCTGTGAAAATTATATATATATAGATTGATTTTAAAAAAAGATGTTTTACAATGTGATCTGAAGAATGCAGGCTCATTGAAAACATTTTATATTTATGTACATTAATAAAAAATATATTTTTGGCAGTAGGTCTATCAGTAGCATGTTCAGCAAACACACAGATGGAGGAAACTGAAATATCAGGTGACGGAGTTTCTGTACAGCACTGCCTTTCCAGCAGATACATACAGATCTAATGGCATGCAAGACCCTGTCCCAAAATAATGACTTCAAAAATATCATGTCTCTGGACTCCCATAGTCCTGCGTCGAAAGGCTTGCCAGGCTTTGCTGAATCAAAGCCACTATACATCTTACCTTGGTAATTAACTCCGTTTATTATACTTTTTGTTTTTGAGTCTGTAAATTATTTGTCCCCTCTGTGCAGTAGATGTCAGTTTTTGTGTTGACTGTTGCCAGCTTAGATTGTATGCATTGTGGTAAAGTAATGACTTTTGAAATGTTTAAAATATCAGACATACAGATGTTAATGGGATTTCTGTCAAAACATTTTGCTGTCCTCTTCCTATTACACACAACCTCAGCTGTCCACTGTTATTTACTTTGGTTCACTCATTTATACCAAAGAGCTCATACTGAAGTAATAAAGTAGTGCATAAACACTTTACTAGTAAAACGAACCATCTATTGGCACATATGAAAAGAAAAGTAACACAAGTAAGGTCTAATAATATAATATTTTGATAATATAGCTTGAAGTTCGGCTGGTAGTTTGCCCACCCCTGATCTAAATGTTTTTAAAAAATGCTAAAGCTGAGACGCATAACT